>JAWQFJ010002382.1:0-32500 GCA_034096865.1 Theodoxus fluviatilis
CAACCCACACTACACCACGCGACAATGTGTGTGTGTGTGTGTGTGTGTGTAATAAAATTTAATTGAGATCTACGCTCTCGTTTTGGTTTTTATGCCTGCTAATGGAAGTGCATGTGTGCTAGAAGAGACATGTAAATCTGCTGATAATGCGCTAGATGATCAATTTTTATTTGTGATTGCAGGCTGTAAGAGGATTGTGGAGTTTGTTTCTTATTTTTGTGAAAGGTTTTGCGGCTAGGCCGCAAGTGGTTTTTCCTTTGTGTTTGATTTGTGGCGTCCTGTTAAAATTGCGCCCTGAAATTGACATGATTTAAGTCAAACACACACACACACACACACACACAGAGACACACACACACACACGCGCGCGCGCGCGCACACACACACACAAATGTTAATGCAGTAGATGTGACAAGAGAGCAAAAGATGGGGACGGATGGGCATGCTCAGTTTCTAATGATTTTCATCTAACTTGCGACTTTTCTCCCTCTCTATTGTTCCTGTTACTCCATATTTTATTTGCCTTCTTTGATCTCCAAATGAACATTGTTCCTTGGGCCCGTCTGCCGTCTTTCAGTTTGGCCAAAAATGGTGTCGAGATAACCAAAGCTAACTGCTCAATAGCATTAAAATTATGAACAATATATACGACTACTGCAAAGGCGAAAGAGGAATTTATTAACTTCCGTAAATGACAACTTAGTATATCAAGATACTTTCAACGAATTCCTGGGGTTTGGCGGATCGACATAAAAGAAGAGATGCTGTGGACTACTTTAGATCCAAAACACATGGGATAATTTTCCTGCAGGACACCCATTTAGACGGAAAAAGGTTCGCACAATGCTTATGGCGTGGAGTGGGGAGTTGAATGCAAAAGAGCGAATAGCTCCAACTCGAAAGGCACAGCCTTACTCTATAATAACACTTTTGAGCACAAAAAATAAACAATGCTCGTGTACATCAAAGTGGAAATTGTTGAATAGCTGATGTGACTATGCAAGTTCAAAACAACTATATGCAGTGTATATGGCCTGATCCAAATTTCTTCACAGCACAATTTCATGCAATAGAAGAGATGTGTAATAGTTCTATTATTCTGGGGGTGACTGGAATCTGGTCTTAGATCCAAAACAAGACTATTACAACTAAAAACAAATCAATAACATAATATGTTGATATGTGCTGTTAAAAGAATGCAAGAGTTTGGTCTTGTCCACTTATGGCGCAAACATAATAAATACAGTTGAAAATGTACATGGCAAACTGAAAACTTTGGAAAACTATGTCGCTTGTCTAATTTCTAAGAATCACGAACCACTGGTTCAGAAAGTTGATATTAAACCTTGACATAGAACCGATCATTCTATGGTTTCTCTTACTATGAATACACAATGAGGGAAGAGAGGAAAAGATCTTTAAAAGTTCGATACTGCCCTGCTTCGAAATGACGAATATACACAAATTAGTTTAGAAATCATGCAGGATTGCATTGGACTATATGCTACACTTCCTTATAATGGAAAGAGTCTCAACAAAATTTCGCATGATAAACTGTCGTTTACAATCAGTTGGAAGCTCTTTCTAGATATATCACTTATAGCTATAAGAGAGAAAACAATAATATACACCCACAAATTAAAGAAAGAGAGCAATGAGAGAGAAAACAAATTAAATAAAGAAATAAAGCGATTACATCAATACATTAATAACGAAAAGAGTATTACAAACAAAGCACTTAAGAAAAGCCAAAAACAACTTGAAGAAATAAGAAAAAGTAAGACATAAAGTCTAAAGTTTCGATTTTGAATACGTTGGTATGAAAAAGAAGAAAAAATATATTAATTTTTTCCACGTCGAAAAGCATAACTGTGTTTAAAAGAGAATAAACAAACTAACCTAGTCTGATGGCCAGGAAATTACTGAACCGAGCAAAATTCTAGATGAATTGCACACCTATGACAAAAAATCTATACATAAATAATATATATCTATCATTGAGCTCACAATCCCTTGGGAGACAAACATAGCATGGACCCATGAAAGGAAGCAAACAAGCTATGATGAACTCTGCGAGCAGCGTAGGGCAGAAGATTGGGCATGTCGTGTTCTCCCGGTTGAGGTGGGATGTAGGGGATTCACTGGTGGGCCCTTGGTTAGGCTGCTGAGACGCCTGGGTGCAGAGGCGAGGCAGGTAAATGCGGTACTGAAGAAACTGCAAAGCACTGCTGAAGGTGCCTCACTGTGGATTTGGATAAGGCACATGCGGCCTAAACGGGCTTGATATCTCAATAGAGAGATACCTCCCGGTGGCACAGAAGTGCTGCTTGGGGCCAGCTCTGTGAGTGCTACTGGAGCAGGCCCCGAAAACACAATGACCACAGTAATCCAGCTGACGAGGGAGGTATCTAGGCAGCAAGGGCTGTATGATAATCTTACAACGGAATTCGCAGTCAAAACAGTCGGTGGTGTGAAACCCTTGATAAATATGGAATCAATGTAATAGATGATGAAGATCGTTAAGCTCTTGAATGTAAAATACAGTACGAAGATATAGTTCAAGCAGTGAAATCCATGACAAACAATCGGACACTCGGTACAGATGGCTATCCGAAAGAATTTGTCAAAGTTTTCTGGAAAGACTTCGGCAAAATAATTATACAAGCGGTCAATGAATCATATGACGATAAAAAAAATTCCTTCATACAAAGAAAAGGAGTGATTATGTTATGCTGGAGAAGAGCTAAGCGTTAGGCTGGAAAGTGGAGAGAGATGCTGTGTGCCTGCATATAGATAAACGCGTCCTAGAAAATAGACCACGTAAGCAAGTTTATTTTTGGGAGATAATTCTGGACCGAATGGAAACGTACTGTCTCCCTAAAGAGCATTTCCTCCCCCCTACGGGGCCTCCGTCCTGTCGACCCCCCTTTTTCCCTGCTGTCGTGTTTCTGGTGTGGTCGGGGCCCAGGACCATAAAAGGCAATGAGGAACAGTCTGTGACTAAGAACATAGGAATGTTAGTAATTTGGGGGGGGGGGGCAAAGTAAAATAGAGAGAGAAGAGAGAGGCAGAGCAGACGGAGGCGGGAGGGTAGACAGAGCGGATCAGACTCTGAGAGAGCATGAAGTCAGAGAGAGGTAGAGAATGTTGGGCAGTGTAACATCTTGGGTCTTTCTGCTATGAATAAAGGAATAAGAACTTAGGAAGAGATATGAAGTTTTCTGTCCAACCAAAATAGAACATCGAGCCCTCCGGAATCAAGCAGACCAGCAGACAAGACTGAATGGGTATACCTTCGCCCAAAGAACATCCAGATCTACGAATCAGAAGACCCTCGACACATACAAGGTACCAGAAGGTTTTTATCATTAAAGGGAGAGAGAAAATAGTGCGTGGAGAGCGTCTAACAATTACAAGCATACCGAAAACAGACAAATATAGAAACTACCTCAAAAACGTGCGCAAAACAACACTCAATACTGTATATAAAAGTGCATCTACTTGTATCGCCAGCAGACTTTAGAACAGTTATTGGTTCTATTATTAGCACAGAGCAGAACGGCTTCTTAAAATGACGATATGAATATAAGACTGCTGTACGATGCATTGTACCACACTTCAAAATAACAAATTCCTGCTCTTATACTTATGGATTTTGAAAAAGCTTTTGATACTATATCAAGAACTTTTTTCAGACTGTCTGAAACTATTTGGATTTGGACAGTAAGTCATCAGCTGGACTGAAACGCTCAGCAACAATTCATCAGTTCGGGTGCTGCAGAATGGCTACCTGACCAAATCCATACCTATATCCAGAGGATGTAGACAAGGTGATCCAATAGCAAGTTTTCTTTTTCGCATTGGCGCTCAAATTCTGAATGCTCTTGCCATAAAAACGAACAATTTAGGGAAATAACAATTAAAGGAAAGGCGCATAAGATAGCCCAGTATGCAGATGATACTGAAGTTTTCCTTGACGGTAGTGAAGGATCACTAAAACCACAACTTGAACATTGAAATATTTTTGAAGCATATCGAGGATTAAAGAAAACATCGAGAAAACAATATTGGTGTGGTTCGGATCCCTGTGTATTTCCAAGACGCAGATATGCACACACTTTGTTATAGATCAGAATCAAGGTCCCTTTATAGCTCTTGGAATTACCCTCTCCACCAATATATCGGATGTCCCCAAATTAAACTATTAAGGACTAGAAGGAAAAGTAAGGAGTATATTCAAAGCATGGAAAGAGAGAGAGAAACTTCACACTTATCGGAAAAGTCAACATCATACAGACACTAGCACTCTCTAAATTAATTTATTATCTGATAAACATTCCTCGACAATGAAATAAACGAAATCAGGACAACATGCTTCCCGTTTCTTTGGAACGGTAAACCTAGCAAAATAGAAAGAGATGTAATGATAAAAGAATGCAGTGAGGGAGGATTAGTAATTATAGATATAGATAGCTTTGACAAAGTTCTAAATTTGACTTGGATGAGATGTTTTCTGCATGATAATTTCACCTGCAAATACATATGTTTACGGACCATAAATGTGAAATCCTACTGAAGACAATAGACTGTATCGACTCTGAAACCATCGCAGGACTGAATCCATTTTGGAAAGAAGTTTCCAGCCATTGGAATGATAAAATAACAAAATTTGATCAACCTCAACAGTAAAACAAATCATCTCTCAATCTTTGTAGAGTGATCAATGTTTTGTTCAACATGGCGTGGTACAACGCCGGTATAAAATCAGTCGGAGATGTTGTAAATATGAAAGGTCGATCAGCATTATTTTCTGAAAGAATATCGCAATATCAGATTAATGGCAACTTTTTATTCTAAAACAGAATAGTGCGTAATATTCCGAGGAGATGGAAGGATATCCTCACTTGTCACCGTAATCAGTCTGTTCTACAGAATCCGAGTTCTCCTCCAATAAAGGAAATATTTGAAACCAGAGCAAAGAGAGGCATTACTGTTTTCTATGACACTGAAAATAGAGAAAATTCACTACCTGCAGGGCATGACAAATGGTCACGAAACCTGTCGGACTACAATTTTCCATGGAGGAAGTATCACACATTAGATAAATGGGCTAACCCAGACACGCGAACAAGATTATTTGAATTCAAGCTCTTGCAAAGAATCCTGCCAAGCAATGTCTTCCTAAAAGCAATAAGACTAACACTCGACGACAGTTGCAGTGTGTGTAGAAACGAACGAGAGTTAATAGAACTCTCCACTTATTATTTACCAGGATTCTCTGGGACAATATTGAATAGTACGTATCCCCAAAACTAGAGCATGCTGTCAAATTCACCATTTTCGAAAAACTATTTGAAGCTTTACATGAAAGCAATGCAGTGAATCACATACTAACCCTAACTAGAAAACATTAATGTTTGTAAGCAGAAAGATAAAAAACCAAGTATTCAAGATTTGATTAGATACATAATACACATACCTCCCAGAAAAATATAGCGCAAAAATCTGGCAGACCCTTGAACATTTTAACACAAAATGGAGCAATTATATATAATGAATTAATATACTGTACATTGTATGGAAACGCCACTCGACACAATTCGGCCCTGTGATGTCCCTTTCACCCCATCTCGCCCAACAATCTTAACATTCTTTCTGCACCATCTGAAGCCCTTACATATCTAAATTTAACATTCCATTTACACACACACACACACACACACACACACACACACACACACACACACACGCACACACACACACACGCATCCCCCCTCCCCCCATCTCTCTCTCTCTCTCTCTCTCTTTCCAACACATAATACATTTCCTTCTCACTAGACTTTCACCTTAGCTGTTTTTTTATATTTGGGTCATTCATTAGTCTAAGAACACATTCATGATTATAATAATAGTACTAGGAAGATGACTATGATGATGATGATGTTTAAGGATGATAATCATGATGATATTCATGATCACGAATATTGTGGTGTGTATCTTGACTTTCTTTGTTTTCTTTCCGCACATAAATAAACTTTATTTCAAAAAGATACCGTCCTGTTGGACCCTTTCTGTATCGGGCTTTACACGTCCGAGGAAACTCTGGTTGTTAACAACACACACCCAGCCTTCCTGCTCACCTCCAGCTTAATCATTTGATTTGTACAGCGTGCCATATTTGCAAGGATATGTGTACTAACGCAACTGGGCAGCATCAACACCAATATTCAATTCCTTGAATCCAAAAGTACATGTATATTACAAAACAACTATAAGGATGTAGTCAAAGATGTCTAGGATTTATGAGAATAACGTAAACTTCCTTGGATTTGGAAAAGAAATAATTATTCCCTACCATTGAGCAGCAGACGAAGACGAATAAGATGATGAACTTCATCGTGTCCGGTCTTCTCCAGATGAGGGTGAACAGGCTTATGAAAACAGTATTCATGAGCACATCATTTTATTCGTCCTCGTCTGCTGCTGACAGGTAGGGACAGGGAGTATCGGGCCACCTGGCGTACTTGCTCTTCTCCCGCCTGCTGCCACTAGGAAATCAATATATCACTACGAGCATTGTTGTTATTATAAGGCAAAACGTTATACTGCATTATTTCCATATTTACACATTATCTTGCCAATGCTATTATTTACACTGATAATAAGCAGATTAAGTGCTTAGTGCAGTTGTCAGATGTGCCCCACGCTTTGAAATCCTTGTTAGTCGCTAGGGCTGGCTTTACGTGCATTTCAGAATCAAACTTGCTGGGTCAAAACTGATTCCACGTGAGGTGATGTTTTTTTGTGTCTGCAACATTAGTTTATAAAGAAGGCAAATCTTTAGCAACTTTTTTAATCCCGTCGTACTCGGTTTGCTATACACAGCTACTGGCATTCGGTCTCTGCATGAAAATCATCTTTACATTGTTTTCTCATGTTTTTTCATCTGTTAGTATTTGCTCTAATTTCTGCGACTACTTTTTCCATTTGATAGCTGAGGAGAAGTCTAATTCTGTTTGACGGACATCAAGAATAGTTTGCATGTTTGCGTAGACTTAAACAACAAAGCAGTAAATGAAGACGTCGACGATCAAAAAGGCATAGGCGGACATACAGCTCTAGTGCTTCTTGTTCACAGAGTTGTCATGCTGACATCTCCATCTCTTCTGAGTGTATGCAAACAGTGTCTGGAAATGTTGTCATCTTCGTAATGTTGAAGAAGGAAGCAAATATTCACAAGTCCGATGCAACATACGTTTTATTATTATTTTGGGATACGTTCTAGCCTTCGCGTTTAAAAAATACTGCATTTAAACACAGTCACTAAGAAATTCAAACTCCAGTGGCCTTCCTGTTAGTAAAAAATTATTCATCTCTCTCTCTCTCTCTCTCTCTCTCTCTCTCTCTCTCTCATTCCGCTGATGCAGATGTTACGAATACTTCTGTCGTTGCTTTTGATGTTGCACGAGAATCCCGGGTCAGGGCCTCAGCAAGCTATGGTGTTATGAAAGCCTTGATCTTTGACCCCCCAGTTATACTAATGGCGAGGTAGTTCAAGTCACGTAGCACGGCAGGTGGTACGGCAGTTTAATACACGTAGTACGCAATTCAACACACGTAGCACGGCAGTTCAAGGCACGTAGCATGGCAGGTCAATACACGTAGTAGGGAAGGTCAATACACGTAGCACGGTAGTTCAAGGCACGTAGTAGAGCAGGTCAATACACGTAGTAGAGCAGGTCAATACACATATCACGACAGTTCAAGGCACGTAGCATGGCAGGTCAATACACGTTGTAGGGCAGGTCAATACACGTTGTAGGGCAGGTCAATACTCGTAGTAGGGCAGGTCAATACACGTAGCATGGCAGTTCAAGGCACGTAGCATGGCAGTTCAAGGCACGTAGTAGGACAGTTCAAGGCACGTAGCATGGCAGTTCAAGGCACGTAGCATGGCAGTTCAAGGCACGCAGCATGGCAGTTCAAGGCACGTAGTAGGACAGTTCAAGGCACGTAGTAGGGCAAGTCAATACACGTAGCACGGCAGTTCAAGGAACGTAGTAGGGCAGGTCAATACACGTAGCATGGTACTTCAAGGCACGTAGTAGGGCAGGTCAATACACGTAGCACGGCAGTTCAAGGCACGTAGTGGGGCAGTTCAATACACGTAGTAGGGCAGGTCAATACACGTAGTAGGGCAGGTCAATACACGTAGTAGGGCAGCTAGGTCAATACACGTAATAGGGCAGGTCAATACACGTAGCACGGCAGTTCAAGGCACGTAGTAGGGCAGTTCAATACACGTAGTAGGGCAGGTCAATGCACGTAGCACGGCAGTTCAAGGCACGTAGCACGGCAATTCAACACATGTAGCATGGCAGATGTGTAGTAGGGCAGGTAATACACGTAGCACGGCAGTTCAAATAACGTAGTAGGGCAGGTCAATACACGTAGCACGGCAGTTCAAGGCACGTAGTAGAGCAGGCCGATACACTATACACGTAGCACGGCAGTTCAAATAACGTAGTAGGGCAGGTCAATACATGTATACGGCAGTTCAATACACGTAGTACGGCAGTTCAACACTCGTAATGCTGCAGTTCAACACACGTAATGCTGCAGTTCAAGGCACCCACCGTAGACAGCTGTCTCCGTCAGGATCCATTTTTCAGATATCCCGGGGACGGTAGAAGGCGAAGTTCACTGGATCGTATTCGAACAACGAAAAAAAGTGTATTTTACTCCCTCATTTTCATCTGTGTGTGCGGGTGCGCACGTGCGTGTATGAATATTTGTTCAGTCTCTGCATAAAAAGGAATGACACTTTAGCTCGTAGCTTTTCTGAGTTAACCTTCAGATACTAATTTTGGCTGCTATGCAACACGCACAGGGATATTTCATTGCTCTTACGCCATTCAGAAACAATGTAATTCACCACATCAAATAACGAGACGTTTCACGAAAGGAATGTATTTGCTTAACTGTCTACCGCGAAGGTAGGCAAATATAACCATAAAACATTTGCAAAAATGTTGGGGACCTTTAGAATTGTTATCGTCAATGCTTATCAACCCTGCAGATAATTAGAACATGAGTAATTTACGCATGAACTCGTGGAAAGTGTTTACTACTTTCAAAAGGCATTTCGAGACCAGAAACTTTTGTTCGCTGGTTTAACAAACAGCAAACACCACGTACAATGTGAAATTGAAGCGAAACTTCTTTGCAGCTCGTCTACTTTCGCCTCGTCATGTAGAATCATGGCAACAGCCACTGAACCAGTCACCTATTCATGGACGGAATGAGAATTTGCCGGTTGGGATTCCCGTCGGCACAATCCAGAAAACAAAAGAATATTTGAACACAAAAGTACTTGAAATTATCTCATAACTGTACATATGTACACGTAATGCAAATGTACACACAACTTCACCACAACGTGTAATACTGACCTCTTCACATTGAAATAGAGTGAGTAACTTGACCATCAGCAGTCCCGTAAACTTAGACCGTTGCTTGCAAGATGAAGTGCCCGTCAGAAAAGCGAATTTGCACACCACAGGGCTCTGATGCATGAAAAGAATACTAAAGCTTTAGTTGCCAACTAAACGTCACAGTCTGCAGTGCATGAAACCTGACTGTCGGTCATTTCGACGGTAGTTGACGACGATTCCACCACACCTGTAGTGGGCTGCATATGAACCTACTACACGGTAGTAGGCAACTAAATCGGAAGTTTGCCACTAAATTGCAAAGTAAGGTCTGCATGAAAGCTCACTACGCGTAGTTACCTCCTATGTTGGCCACTAAACAACCCAAAATTTAGTGGTGGTCTGTGTCAGCACTACACGGCTAAGTAGCCAACTATTTGCAAATTTCAATGGCCGACGTGTTGCCGGTTCGCACAGAAAACGCTATATTTCGGGATACTAGCAACCCATCCGAAGAAAATGTAAGCCATGCACAGCATTAATTAATCAAAACTGTATGTTGAATGCATCCATTGGTCGTGAAAGCTTTAAAATTTTACAAATCCAATGCAGGTTGACACATCCACGCTGAAGCATGAGTTACCTGTTGCCATCGGTCATGGCGTCATCCGTCATCCTTGCGCCGGAAGGATGACGGATGACTGATGACGCTTCTCTGTAATACGCCGTGACCGATGGCAATGGGTAACTCATGCTTCAGCGTGGATGCGTCGACCTCCATTGGATTTGTAAAATTTGAAAGCGTTCACGACCTATGGATGCATTAAACATACAGTTTTGATAAATTAATGCTGTGCATGGCTTACATTTTCTTTGGATGGATTGCTAGTATCCCGAAATATAGCGTTTTCTGTGCGAACCGGCAACACGTCGGCCATTCAATTGTGCAAGGTGTTTGCTAGTTCACCTCTTGTCGTGACCTCTACGCATGCGTATTAGATGGGATATCCTAAGATAATTATCTGGGCCATTACTTCATTGTGGCGACCAAGTAGCGTCTCATGCAGACCTTACTGTCGTAGTTGGGAACAACTCAAAGTTGTGAACAACAAAGTAGACAACTACGAATTAGATACCAACTAAAATAGTAGGTTCATATGCAGCCCACTACTGAGCTCTAATGCATAAAAGCCGACCAGAAGAGTTGATAAGGACGGCTCAGTTGGCAACTTCCAAGTTGGCAACTATCGATGTCCAGTCCCTTAGATGCATGAAAGTCGACTTGGATCCTATCTCGAAGTTGCATACTAAACGTTGTGACGTAATAACTAACTAGTGCTAATCCCGGGAATCGTCTGCTTGTTGACAGATAACGCAATATGTTCGCATGCAAGTCCTCGTGAAACTCATCTGCAATTTCCAATATTTTATGGCAATGAAGTATAAATATATTGTATATTTCTCCATTATCGAACGAATCAAGCGGATTCGTGCTGTTTATATTCTGTCCCATATCCTTCGCTGCAGTTGCCGATCAAAGACACCCGTGAATCCTGTCATCTTTTGTGTTGACATGATTTTACGCTATCGCTCCAGCCTCAGCTCGCACTTTTCCCACCAAACTCGTGAAACGCTGGTGTACATTGACACACATTTTCTCAATTACAAAAATAAAGCAATTTAATCTAAACAGTGTTTTCATAACACAGATGCAATTTATATGTACCGTTTTCATGGCATCAGACAACACAAGCTTTGTACACAATGTCCACAGATGCTTCGGCGTGTAGAAGCATCAACCTGCATTTCCATGTAGAAGCTTTCACGACTTATTGATGCGGGGGTGAGCTGTTTTCACGCTACTGACCAGACGTGTGTATGGCAGCTCCGAGAATGTTCTTGTATATCCTGAGCTAACTGCTCCTAACCACTAAGATATCGAAAGAAAATGGATTGTTTTTGTGACAAGGCATTTAACAATGTAGGCTATTGCTGACCTTTTATTTGAGGTTGTGTATATTCGTTGAGTTCTGATACCTCGTGGGCTAGCGCCCAGTTTCGTGCGTGCAAAGTGAGCTGCCCGCATTGCAACAGTCGGGACGCTGCCAGAACTACCCCCACCTTTACAAAACATAATTCATCTATGCCAAGATGCCCGTCGTTGTGTAAGTTGAACATTTTCATGTCAATTTCATAGGAAATTTGTATCACAAGCTTGAACGTTTCGACCTGTATCATTGAACTGACCTACGCTTACACTGAGGCTGTCTGCTCGCTTTGCCTGATCTGTCTGAAGCGACTGTTGGAGGGACGCGTGTGCGACGACTCATAGAAGTGTGAAGTGTACTGTAAAAGTTCTGTGGAAAAACGGTTCTGAATATACATATTTTATTGAGAAGGCAGCTTAAATGAGCTAAGTTCGCTCCCACTGGATCGCATGGCGTAGACTGAGATTTGAAGGCAAGCAAGGTTGCCAGAAGTGCATGAATGAAGAAAGCCGTCATTTATCTCAAACCGAATTCAGCCATACAATGATACAGGAGGAGTGAACTCCAACGTTATAGTGCCGATAATGTGAAACTTTTCCCGAATGAAGGCCAAACGTTTGTGATTCTGCTGATCGAAGTGGTCAGTAAAATCTCTATCGGAATATAATTCAAAAGATCTACCAAAGCATGATTACTTCCTGATGTGTGTGTAATGCAGCAATATAAATCCAACGCGAAGTTAAGAGCTAATAGTCTTTTTGGAAGCAAGACTGATTGTCTCCATGCTCTTATATGCCCATGTCACAGAATCTAATCACGCTGAGAGCAGCGAAATACGATGTTGAGTGTTGAGTGCATTTAAATCTTCCCCCAGAGCAATTAATCTGACAACTGTGCATTTGATAGTTGCAACGAACAGAGCACGAGGGAAACAAAGTGAAATGTGGATAAAAACCGCTGGCGCTGAACCTTCAGGTTTTGGCATTAAAAACAACAACAACAAAAACAAAAACAACAACAACAAAAGAATGTTCGAACCCGCAACCTCTCGAGAAGAGGGGAAAATAAGTTTCTGCGCGGATTTGAACCCGTTCACGCATGACCTAACAAAACAATAGTCTAACGCTCTACCAGGAGAGCTATTTGGAAACTGACATGAATAAGTGTATGTGAAGCAATTATAACGTTGTTTTCCGCAAAACCCCTCGGTTCGTATTTTGCACTGTACCTTGTAGACAAATGGATGATAGTTCGTGAACTTTGAGTGGTCTTGTACATTTTAGGATACTCAAGGTCTATTTCTGCCAAATTTAATATCGATTCACTGCCATTAGGCCATGCGAACAGAACTTGGTAGTGTAGGCCTACTCTATTGCGCTGTGACGGAGTGGCTGTTCTAAGAGTCGGACCGGCCGCGCGGGTGGAGACACAATTTTGACTGTAAAATGGTATTTTTAAAAGCAAAGGCAATTTTATTTCAGGGGAGGATCACGAAAACTATTTATGTAACTGGTGAGCGCTCGTACAGCGTGGAAGAAACGCTGCTGGCGACGGGAGTGAAGGAAAAGGCGAAATATCGCCATTCCGTCAAGGGACATTTTAGGGGGGTGTTTTCGAGTTTACGACCTAATAATGTCACTTTGTTTGCAAACCTTGATTCTGAAAATTTGATACATTCAATCGGACCTAACTTCCAGTAAGTGTGCAAAATGTCAAGGAAATCCGTCCAGTAGTGTTTGAGATATCAGCCGTTAAGTCGGGACAGACAAACACACACACACAGACACACAGACAAAGCTGTGAGGACCTCCAGTAAACCTGGAGGGATAATGTCCTCTGCTATTTGCAACTCCGGCGTTTGTGGGAGCTGTCCGCACTTACGAATGTCTTTGTGCTGAAACTGAGCTAAGCGATGTTCATTGCCATGTGACTTTCAGGCTTTTTTGTTTTCCCGCATTCTAAAAGCCAAGATACGAAAGTCTCGGCGTGTTGCTGTGCATGCCTTGTGTATTCGAACACAATGAGATGATTTCGCACTGACAACAGAGTGCTCAGCATGGGTTGTGTAGTGACCGCCCAGAAATAAGAATGTCACTTGTATAACTTGATAAAAACAGTCACAAGTTAAGTGCTATATGATATTCATCTATTGAATCTTTTTCCCTTTTCTGCCAGTGAAGCTCAGTCGTTGTGTTTCACGTTTTCTTGACGATCAAATATATAGAACATTTGTCAAAGTTTGTATTCTAGAATACAGTGAGGCTAATATTTGGAAAGACTGATCAAAGAGGCTATAGTTATATCTGCTGGACGGTCACTTTCTTCAGCAACAGCATGGGTGTAGAAACGTCGGTTTACCGACAAGCAATAGGTCTCTTCTACAACTGTGCAAGAAAAAGAGTTGGCAACTGCTTGTGGAATCGACGTGAACGTAGGGGCAGCAAGAATAGACTCCCCATGTGTAGGGCAACCAGCTGTGAAGTCTTCACACTTGCCCTTCTGGTCCTTGTGTCCTTGCTTGCTGTGGAGGCTGACTTGCTGAGGTTGACTGGCATCTGCAGGAATCTCATCCAAACCTGCATGATCGAAACTTTGCATGGGCCGCCAAGATAACTACAGCAGTGTGGAAATGTTGAAGAGAACTCGGGACCACCCCCAAGAGCCACAAGTTCGGCAATGCCAAATACTAGGCAGGGAACAAGAGCACATGCGTCACCAAAACAGTCCAACAAAACCACTGCAGAGAGCAGGAGGGCGAGCGAAGTCGGGACCATGAATGGAGACCAGACAAGTCAGTTGTTAGATGT
Organism: Theodoxus fluviatilis; assembly: GCA_034096865.1. Lineage (NCBI taxonomy): Eukaryota > Metazoa > Mollusca > Gastropoda > Cycloneritida > Neritidae > Theodoxus > Theodoxus fluviatilis. The sequence goes on from JAWQFJ010002382.1 coordinate 14,227, forward strand.
CTTCAACCTGAGCAAGCAGTTGGCAGACTTCCGATTCGACATCCATAATCGCTTTGATGGAGTGGAATGGACGTTCGGGAATAGGCTGGACAAGCTGGAATCTGATGTGGGCACCTCTCACCATACCCTTGGTGAGCGTTCAGCAGAGCAGGCAGCTTCGTTGAGGGCCACAAAGGAAGGAGAGCAAAGATGGGAAGGATTTAGACAAAGCATGGTTAGATGGAAAAAGGAACAGGAAGAAAAGAGCAAAGAAGTAGAGACAATGCTGCACAACCTCGCCGGTGAAGTGGAAGTAAAGCTGTCAGAAATGGAAAGAGACTTGGACAAGCTGAATAGTCAGAGTCGGCGAGAGAATATAAAACTCTTCGAGGTGGCAGAAGCAGCAAACGGGCCATATGAAAATTGTGTGGCAACTGTTCTTCAGCTCTTCCATTCAGCCATGCCAGACATGAATTGGAACGAAAGAGACATTACAAGATACAAGATACAAGATACTTTATTGTTCTCATTGTACAAGGAAATTCGTTTTGTCGGTGGCAAAAACATAATACATACATGCAAAAACAGAAACGTTAAAGAAGTTCAACATTAATTAACTCAATCACATCGCTCAAGTTATGGAGTCAAAACAGAAAGACACAATAAGATAGGACACATTTAGCGCTACCTCATAGGCAATTCAATTTAATAGAGAAACATTTGACACCGCAACAAGTAATCACAGAAGGAACAAAGGACACAAGCATGCACATCAAACAATCATCGTCACGCAATCACACATACCCGATCTTCAACCATAACACATGTACAACCCACCCACCCCCCACCCCCACCCCCCATCATGTTCTTCATCCTGCATCACAACATAATCACAGGAAAGACCAACAAGAGACAGGCATGCACATCAACAACCACACTCACACAGCACACATACACGATCATCAACGCATAACGCATGCACACACACACACACACCCGCTCCACACACACACACACTCTCACATGTTAATCCTTGTTGTCACAGACATAGTTCACACCATTCATAGTCCTTTCCACCACTCCTGGTCCCACAGTCACGTCAAGTCTCACAACAATCTTCATGCATACTACCCATTCACCGGGACTCGTTGAAGAGACGGATGGCTGTCGGGAGGAATGAATCCCTCATGCGGTTTGTTCTGGCAGGCCAGCACCGCAGGCGACGTGAGGACTCTCGAGTGGGTTCGCATGACGCGAATGTCTGGTGCAGAGGGTGGCGGTCGTCAGATCGAATCTTGCCCATCTTCCTCAGGGGTAGCGATCACTGAGAGGCTGGAGGTCGGAGCCAGTGATGGCGCCGGCTTCCTCCACGACCTTCTCCAGCCTCTCCATGTCGCCCTTCCTCACACTGCTGTGGTAACACAGCTGGTTGAAGGAGACGACGCTCTCAATCGTCGCCTGGTAGAAGAGGTGTAGAATCTCCGGGTTGTCGCGGAACTGCCGCAGCTTTCTCAAGAAGAAAAGCCTCTGGTTCGCCCGCTTGCACACGGCGTCCACGTTCGGCGACCAATCGAGCCTTCAGACTTGGCTCCAGAAACAGACAGAACAATAACCCTAGAGCACTGCTGGTGAAAATGTCGGCTTGGGCAGATAAACTACTGCTGCTAAGGCGAGGCCGAGAGGAGGAGATTTGGTGTCCGAGTAGCGGGAGACTGTACCAGGAGACAGGCCGAGGAGATCCGCAAGTACAGACAGAGAGGCATTCACGCTTATGTCAGGAGGGACAAGGTGGTTGTGGGAGGAGAGTAGCATCCATCAACCCGAAACACGAACAAGACAGTCACCACTCAAGAGAGACAAAGACCAGATTTTCAAGGTCGATTCCTCTCAGCTCCCCCGAGAAACCAGCCAGCGCAAAAATCGAAAATGCATGACAACGTCGCTGTCAAGCAAAACGGATCCCTTGCAAACCACCTGTTTGGATCTCCCAGACTTGCAGATCAGGAACCTCCACCACAGAATGGACTGAAGGAGACGGAGAATGGCAGAGTGCTACAAGTGGAAGCTATGTAGAGCCATGCAGAATATTCTTCGGACAGTGGCGTTTTCGAAAACTTCCAGGAGGACGGGGAGAACGAGGAGAATGCATTCTACCTGCGGACGGTGGACTCTGCGTCTGTTTTCTCGGCGGAGGCCAGAGAACTTAAGGGTGTAGAGGCTGCATCGAGGACACATGTCCTTACCAGTGTCCATCACCCTGCTTCGCTATCCTCGCCAGAAGACAATGCAACGAACACAGACCCTAACAGCAAGACTCCGTGCTCATGCAACCCTGACCATCCAGCGAGGACCAGTGCACGTCATGCAGGAAATTCCCGTGACCAGGCAAAGTCCCCTGTAAGCAGAGCTGCCACTACCCCACTCAGGAAGGAGAGACAAGTTTTACAGTCTTCTGTGATGAACTGGGCTTTGATGTGATCTTTTTAATAGAAACTTTTGTATATAATTTTGAATGTAGTTACAAGTTCCCGGAGTATTGTTGCTATATTAATCCTGCTATCAAGCTATCAAGAAGCGGAAGACGCTCAGGAGGAGTAATTATGCTAATTAGGAAAGAAATAAGTAAATTCTTCACACAAATCATCTGTAACTATGCTAATATCATTATCTGCAAGATTTCGAAAGAATTCCTGTTCACTGAGCACAACATCTTCATGATTGCGACTTACACACCTCCTACGGTTCACCGTATTACAGGGATAAAGACTTCACTTGTAACATAGTTCTACTGGAACAATGCATTTTGAATCTAACTGATAAATTTGGAGATATTTGTCTGTTTATCATGGAGATCTGAATGCCAGAACATCAAATAGAAATATACTGACACTATCATATGAAAATGCTAATAATAATCCTCCCCAAATTGACAGTGATTATGAAGTTCACTTTTTAAGACAGGCAAAAGATGCAGTATTTAACTGTTTTGGACGGGAACTCATTGACTTATGTCAGGTTTATGGGTTAGAAATCATAAATGGAGCGAGTACGGGTGATAGGAAAGGAGAATTTACCTACTTGTCTGACCATGGTTGAAGCACGATCAACTATGCCCTAATAACTGTTGACCTAAGAGATCAATTTGTGAATTTAGATCTAGAGGTTGAATCTAGAATTGAGTCGGCCCATATGCCCCTCGAAGTATCGTTAAACTGTCATCAGCGCGATAAACAGTCTGACGAAATTAATGTGTAAATATATGAATCTATTAGATGGGATGATAATAAAACAGAATAATTTTCCAGCCAAATAAAATGAGATGAATCGATAGAGAGAATAGAGATGGCGAGATCTCTAATAAAAACTGATACAGATGCAGCCTTATCTTGCTTTATCAACTGTATTCGAGACGTGGGTATATGTATGAATAAACGTATCGTAAATCGGGATAAACATACTACTGGTCCAAGATGGTTAGATGGGGAGTTCCAAAAAATGAGAAGGGAAGTGAGGCAGACGTTACGTAAGTACAGAAAATCAGGATTGAAAAGTGACAGAGAATCGTACATAGACCTGCGTAAGGAATACAAGAAAACTTTAGGTAGTAAAAGGAAAACCTATATTTTGCACAAAACAGAAACTTTCGTTAATAACTGCAGCAAGCTCAGAGAATTCTGGAGGGAAATGCGTCATTTATCGTTCCGGCAAAGTAGATTTAATAACATAACTGAAGATCAGTGGGTCGCGCATTTTAAGGAAGTTTTTCAATCACGACAAAGCGACACTATGATTGATGATTGCGAGTACACAGAAATAAGTGACGACACACTAGAGTGTGAAATAACAGGGCAAGAGGTTATGGATTCTATCAGAAGGAGAAAAAATGGCAAAGCAGCGGGGATAGACGGTATTGCGAGTGAAATGCTTAAATCGGCTGGCAAATTAGCCATAACATTTCTGGTTGATCTCTGTAACAGATTGTTTGCAAGTGGCCACTTTCCAGATGTAAAAAGGGTATCTGCCCGTTTCCCCATAGGCAATAACGTTGGGAGTCTGTGAGGCAGATGTAGAAATCGTTTTAAAGCTTGAAGATGGACAATCTCTATTTCGGAACAAGCATTTACGCCCCTTTCTTCTGCTGAATACGTAATGACGGGCAAAACTGTACATAAAAAAATTTGGCGTAGAGATCTAGCGAAACACATCCAAGTTTATGACAACATTTAGTTACCTGAAGCAAGCCAGCTTTTACTTTCTGTACCAAATTCTGTAGTAATGTCCTGTACGACAACCGTGTAAAAGAGAGAAAGAAAGAGACAGAGAGAGAAAGAGAGAGAGAGAGAGAGAGAGAGAGATAGAGAGAGAGAGAGAGATAGAGATAGAGAGAGAGAGAGAGAGAGAGAGAGAACTGTTTAATTGTTAGGCAACCAGCCTGTAACAACATACATAGTGATCATACTGCGTCGGCAGAGGCAAAATCAGACTCAAGCGCCTCTCGTCTTCTCTTAAACGCATGGTATAGGTAAACTCTCAATGCTCTTATTTGTGTACAAACCTGTTGATAGAACATCTGCGCTTCTTATTACCGATGGGAAATCAAATTGGAAAATACTTCTGTCTAATGTCTTCATACAATGGACAAGCAAATAGGAAATAATTTGCACACTCAAAAGTCTCCCTACAAGCAAGACAGATGTACAAATTATATTCAGCTCTATCTTTGTCTGTATTCTTGTGACGGAACAACTGGCTGAAGCCAGTTCAAGACTGAATGTAGACGTCACGTTTGGTAAATACTTTCTGTCCAGAGCAAATAAATAGCTTTCTTTTGTCCACGTTTTAAACTTCCTGTAAAACGTGTACCTTTCACTATTCCACAGGGTTTGTGACCAATAGACACAGTACTCTTGGATTAAGCGCCCTTTCATTATTTGAAAAATTCTCTATCAGTATGCACCATCTGATTATCTCATATATGTTGAAAATCGTATCTGTACAACACTTCCTTATCTTATTTGCCCAATGAGAGAGAGAGAGAGAGAGAGAGAGAGAGAGAGAGAGAGAGAGAGAGAGAGAGAGAGAGAGAGAGAGAGAGAGAGAGAATAAATTATGGGGTAATAAAGGAAATTGAAAAATCTTTTTCTTTCGTGTGCCGGGCTTCCTGAGAAGGAGAGATAAAGTTTGTTTTTGCTTTGTTTTTAATCCATCGTAGCTTCGTAACTTTTGTTCTCATGATTATGAGGGAAGGGGGGGGGGGGAGGTGGGGTTGAAAGAGTGATTACAGGTGCATGGCAAAAATTAGAAATCTTCTGATCTCTGCTGCATTAAAGCACGATTCCTCGAAGCAGAGACAACATATCACGCCACTCTAGCACAAACTGCGTACCACTACAACCATAATCAGCGTACTACTACAGCAAAAACAGTGTACACTACAGAAAACAGACAAACAAATAAACAAACAAACACATTGTTCCACTGCAGCAAATACAGCATGCCACTACAGCAAATACAGCGTGCCACTACAGCAAATACAGCGTGCCACTACAGCAAGTACAGCGTGCCACTACAGCAAGTACAGCGTGCCACTACAGCAAGTACAGCGTGCCACTACAGCAAGTACAGCGTGCCACTACAGCAAAGATTATAGGTTACACAAAGATAGCTCATTAGCTCATTGTTGTGAGGATCGAGACACGTTGCGCCCCAAGCGGCTAGAACTATGGGGAAGTAATCACAACGCTTAGAGACATGTAAAAAGTGATTGTTTGTCGACGCGTTTCTGATGCGTTCCGTTCATGTTTGTGAATACATTTACGGTGTAATGTGTAATAAAATGATTTGCTGCAATACTGGAGGTGTTTTGGCTTTGTTTTTTGTAGCAGGCGTTGTGAAATCGAAATATTTGGTTCATCGAAATGGATGGTTCTGCGCATGCGCGTGAGCCCATATTCCGTTTAAACATTGCTCTGTCAGTGGAGACGCTACTGACTTCGCACGCCCGGGGAGTTATGCCAAAGATCCGGCCGCGTTAAAGTATGCAAAAATATTAATTAGATTAAAAACTAATCGAAAATAGTCATATTAGACTGTTTTAACGTATACTTTCTGCACAAAACCCACAGAAGATAAGTAAACAAACCTAACCGTATGTTCCTAGATGGCTAGCAGACGAATAATCTTTGTCTCCACTGACAGAGCAATGTTGAAACGGACTATAGGCTCACATTTCGATGAACCAAATATTTCGATTTCACAACGCCTGCTACAAAAAACAAAGCCAAAACACCCCCATTATTGCAGCAAATCATTTTATTACACATTACGCCGTAAATGTATTCACAAACATGATCGGAACGCATCGGAAACGCGTCGACAAACAAGCACTTTTACATGTCTCTAAGCGTTGTGATTACTTCCCCATAGTTCTAGCCGCTTGGGGCGCTGCGTTTTCGAGCGTCTTGTAACTTTATATAGCAAAAGCTCGGCATGAGCTATCTTTGTGTAACCTATAATCTTTGACTACAGCAAGTACAGCGTGCCACTACTGCAAGTACAGCGTGCCACTACAGCAAGTACAGCGAGCCACTACAGCAAGTACAGCATGCCACTACAGCAAGTACAGCGTGCCACTACAGCAAGTACAGCGAGCCACTACAGCAAGTACAGCATGCCACTACAGCCAATACAGCGTGCCACTACAGCAAGTACAGCGTGCCACTACAGCAAATACAACGTGCCACTACTGCAAGTACAGCGTGCCACTACAGCAAGTACACCGTGCCACTACAGCAAGTACAGCGAGCCACTACAGCAAATGCAGCGTGCCACTACTGCAAGTACAGCGTGCCACTACAGCAAATGCAGCGTGCCACTACAGCAAGTACAGCGAGCCACTACAGCAAATACAGCGTGCCACTACAGCAAGTACAGCGTGGCACTACAGCAAGTACAGCATGCCACTACGGCAAGTACAGCATGCCATTACAGCAAATTCAGCATCCGACTAAAGCGAAAAACAGTGCCACAAAGTTAAATCAGCGTGCCACTACAGCAAATATTGCGTGTCACTGCAGCAAATACAGCATACAACTACAGCAAATACAGCATGCAACTACAGCAGACACAGCGTGCCACTACAGCAAATACAGCGTGCCACTAAGTTAAATCAGCGTGCCATTACAGCAAATACAGTGTGCAAATACAGCAAAAAACAGCGTGCCACTACAGCAAATACAGCGTGTCACTTAATTCAGCAAATACAGCATGCAACTACAGCGAAAACCAACGTGATACTACAGCAAAAACCATGCAGTGTGCCACTGCACCAAAAGTCAGCATTATACTACTGCAAAAACCGGCGTGCAACTACAGCAAATACAGTGTGCCACTATAGCAAATACAGCGTGCCACTACAGCAAATACAGCGTGCGACTTCAGCAAATACAGCATGCAACTACAGCGAAAACCAACGTGATACTACAGCAAAAACCATGCAGTGTGCCACTGCACCAAAAGTCAGCATTATACTACTGCAAAAACCGGCGTGCAACTACAGCAAATACAGTGTGCCACTATAGCAAATACAGCGTGCCGCTACAGCAATACTCAGTGTGCAACCACATCAAAAACAATTTGTCGTTACAGAAAAGGGCTTTGCATCTAAGGCAAAGCTATTTGTGTGGGCCGCCGCTAACTGGGTCGTTCAGCAACTGCTCTTTGACCCCGCTGAACCAGGAATTTCCATGAGCAAAACTGGCACTGCGCATGCTCCAGCTCCCCAGCACCCTGCCGACCGCCTGGACGAACGTCTGGTGGCTGAGGTGGCCGACAGTGTGTTACAGCAGATTTTGCCCGCTCTCCAAACCTCCCTTCGTGGCCCTGCTCCTTTGCAACCTGCCTCCTCCGATACCCACTCTTTCCCTCCCCTGCTCCTGCGAACGAGGTTTTCGGACCTGCAGTCGTTGCTGAGGCTTTCACCACTCTCGGCCAGTTTGTTTGGTATGACCTGCAGGCGTCCAATGGGACATGAGTGGAGAGTTTCTTTGTGAGTGGGGCTTTGGGCTCCGACTCGGGAAATGCTGGTCTATCAAGAGCTGCAGGAAAAGCTCGAGGTGGGTTAGACACCAAGGAATCATCGCTGGGACGCATTGCTGGCCCATTCTCTCACCTACCTTTCGGTTTTCTCCTCCCTAGGCCTGGTCTCCAAAAACCAACACGGCACTTACCGCCTGATCCACCATCTTTCCTTTCCACAAGGTAGCTCCATCAACGACGGCACTTCCAGTGAATGTTCTCGAGTCTCCTTCCAATCCATTGACCTGGCAGTCTCTCACATTCTCTCCGCCCAACGAGGCTGCTACATGGCAAAAACGGACATTGCCGACGCCTTCCGCATTGTACCGCTTTACCCCTCTCAATACCCCCTCATTGCATGCATTGGGATAATATTTTTTTCTACGACAAATGTCTTCCGATGGGTTGTAGTTCCAGCTACTGCTTATTCAAGACCCTCAGTTCGGCTCTTCACTGGATAGCCGTTCACAAACTTGACATCGCGAGCACAGTGCACGTTCTAGATGATTTCCTCTTCTAATTGACTCCACAGAGGATCCCTGCCGCCGCAACCTTCAGGGCTTTCAATCAACCTGCAGGGACATTGATGTCCCCCTTGCATCAGAAAAGACTCTTCCCACTTCTACCACCATGATCTTCTTGGGATACGAGCTGGACACTGTGCTTCTCGAAGCCTGGCTACCCCTTAACAAATTGTCCGCTTGCACAGACGTCATTGAACGCAGCCTCCGCCGCCCCTAACTCCTTTTAAAAGAACTGAAATCAATCATCGGGACTTTGAACTTTGCACGTAGAGTGGTACGCTTTGGTGGACCTGTTCTCCGTCGCCTCATCAATTTGACCTTGGAGTACTTAACCCACACCATTTCATACGAACCACTCAAGCTGCGAGAGCGGATCTTTTGACTTGGCTGTCCTTCCTCCGGAACTTCATTGGCAAGTCCATGCTTTTGCCCCAATGGTGGTTGACCTCACCCGTGTTACAAATGTACACGGACGCTTCCTCGTTGAGTTCAGAGCGGTACTCGGCCGGCGCTGGCTTTTCTGGGTGTGGACGGACGATTGGAAACTCACCAGCATCACGCTCCTGAAACTTTACCCCATCCTGCTCGCTCTCCAAACTTGGAAGCAGTTTTTCACCAACTCTTGCATTCGACTGCGCACCGACAACCTGGCTTTGGTGCATATCATCAACACACAATCCTCCAAAGATGAGATGATCATGTTTCTCATTCGCCCCTTGGTCCAGGTGTGCTTAGATTATGACATTCTTTTTCAGGCACAGCATGTTCCCGGCAGGGACGACAATTTTGGCGGATCTTTTTCCCGCCATCAACTGGTGGGTTTTAAACGTGATGCTCCAGACGCCAATCCTGTCTCGGAACCCACACCACCCCTCCCACCCTTGACTCCTTGAAGGCATCCATCAATTCCCTTCTCCACTCAGCCCTCGCTCCGTCTATGCGGGCTTCCTACAAGCGTAGCTGGGCCCTCTTTCCATCTTTTGCAGTGGACTGCCCTCAGCACGTCGCTTCCCATTCCACCCGATCATCTGGCCCATTTTTATCGCCTTCCTGGCTGCTAAGACGTATGCTCCCTGTACCATTTCTACCTGCATCTCAGCCATCGGGTACGTACATTGCCTCTGTGGCCTGTCTGATCCTTCCGGAACTTTCTACATTCCGCAGTTACTACAAGCTTGCCATAAATGTATACTAGAACAATCCTTGTGGTATAATTCAAATATCTGTCATTGTAGAGTACCAGTCAAATTTTAAAAAATGGGCTGACAAGGGTATCTTGCAGGTGAAACATATTGTTGAAAACAATGATCTAGTCAGTTTTTTTTTAATCTGAAGGCGAAGTTCATGGATGCAGAAGATGTCTTTACTTACCAAACCATAAAAACGTCTATTCCACAGGAATGGCTTCAACAATTAAAAACAACCAATATCAAAGTCAGTGTGAGAGAATACGTGAAAAAGTGAATAGGGTAGCAAAATGTACTAATTTATTTTACACAATTTTATTTGATAATATGGACATAGACAGTTATCCCCCCCCCCCCCCCCCCCCAATTTTTTTTTTTTAATCATTCGAGCGCAAGAATATTGACTGGTAAAGTATTTATACTTTGACAAAGCAATGCAAAATAGATACTCAGCTAAGGACATTTTCAGTTCAAATTTTTACATCGGATTATATCAACAAACGCATTCCTTTTACGCATAGGAAAATCTTCTTCGTCACTCTGTGAATTTTGTTGGTGTTGTATTGAAACACAAAAACATATATTCTGGGAGTGTCAAGCAATTCAAGACTTCTGGTGCAAATTACAACAATATTTAGAAATCAGGAAGGCAACATTCCAGAAATGAAAATATTACATATTTTTTGGTGATAAGTCTATTATAAATCTCGTCTTAGTATTAGCACAAACAATTCATCAAGCTAAGTGTCTAAATTATGAAATACGGTTTGATTCCTTAAGGCAAGTCCTTATATATACATGTAGAATAGAAGATAAAATTGCTTTTAGAAATGGAATATAGGACAAGTTTCAGAGCAGGTGGTCGCCGATCTTATCAGTATAAAGACATACTTATATACAACAATGGCAAGAAAAGGCCCTTCACCCAACGCATATTGATCCGGTTTCCTCACCCTACCTCCCATCCCCCCCCCCACTTGCCCCCCCCCCGGCCCCCCTCGCACCCTCACCCCCCCCCCCCCCCCGCCCCTGCCCCCCGCTTCCCCTCACCCCCTTCACCTTTCCCAATCTAGATCTCATTTCTTACCATTCCCCATGACATCTACTCACACACACACACGCGCGCGCACACACACACACACACACACATACACACACACATACACACACACGTACACACGCACACACACATACACACACACGTATACACACACACACATACACACACACATACACACACACTCATACACACACACACATACACACACACGTATACACGCACACACACACATACACACACACACATACACACACACGTATACACACACACACACACACACACACTTTCTTGTGGCTGTTGCTGCTGCTTGTGTGTAAATACCTTCGCTTCTGAATATATATAAAAAATTGAGAGAGACCAGCTGCAAATCTGGAGGGAAAAAAGCTTCCCATAAAGGCACTTTTCCCGCGGACTCCAGGCTTCTCATCACTCTGCCCTTGCTCACCAAGCTCCTTTCTGCCCTCGACCACTCCACAACGCCCGGTTACCAACGTTGCCTCTTCAAGGCCATGCTTTGCCTCGCATTTCACGTGCTTCTCCGGCTGAGTGAAATAACCACCCCCAATCCATCTGCCCGTAATCCATATCTCCATGTTGATCAATTCTTTTAAACTCCCTCTAACATGACTCTCACATTCCGTTCCTTCTAGCACTCCACAGGTCAACCTTTCACTCTCAGGGTCCATTCCCAGGCACACACTCCCACGTGCCCCATCGTACATATGGAGCTTTACCTGAAACTCCGGGGGCCCATCCCTGGCCCACTCTTCAAGTCCATGTCTAGATCCCCAATTCTGCGACCAGATTTTACCTCCCAACTCCAGGCCACTCTTGCCTTCAGTTATCTCGACACTGACACTTTCAAATGGCATAGCTTCCACATTGGAGCCGCCTCTACAGCTGCACAACAAGATCTCTCGGATGAACTAATCTGCCTGCTCGGCCGCTGGAAGTCCTCCGCTTTCAGCCGTTACATCCGGTGCACCTCCAGTATCTCAGCCTTGAAGTATATGCACCCCTCTTTCATGACCGCCGGTGGCTGTTGGGGCTCCCCTACAAGCTTTTCCATTTGGGCGTTGCGCGGACGTCTTGGACGGAAGTTGTCCGCGATATGGCCCTGGTATCACCCAAATGGAGCGGAACTCGCTCGCCTCCCTCCTTACCATATTAAACGGAGTCACAGCTGCAGCTTTCAGTAACCAGAACTGAGGCTCGGCTGTGGCCATTGGCTTTTCTTTTGCAAGCCCCTTGATACCTAATATGGCGGCCAGCATAAAAACCACCATGCCACTATAACAAAAACTAGCATTACAATAAGGCAAAAACCAGCGTGCCTCTACTGCAAATACAGCGTGCCACTACAGCACGAGGCAGTGTGCCACCACAATACAAACCAGCGTGCCACTACAGCAAGAGGCAGTGTGCTACTACACCAAAAGCCAGCATTTCACTACAACAATACCAGCGTGCCACTACAGCAAAAACTATTTGGCATGCAACTGTGAGACGGTCTGGTCTGCTGGAGATGATTCTAGCAGCCTGTCAAATGTAGAAAACGGCGTGAGCGCGGGCGTGTGAGTGAGCTAAGGTGAGAGCCTAAGAAGAAGATATGCAAGTGGAAAAGTCCTCTATAATGAGCGGCCGAGTCCTTGACGAGATTGTACCCCGAGAGTGAAGATACAGCGTTCTAGGACAGCACATGGCAGAGACAGAGGACTCGTGTAAGAGCACGGACAACAGCGATTGCGTGCTCCAAGAATGCAGTCTCGAGAGTGAAGTTTTCATGGTAATGCAGATCACTTATTTTTGTCGCTGTGTATCGACCAGTGCGAGAATAAAGTGTTTTTTTCAAAAACTACCACCGGATTTTGTGAACATCATAAACTAGAAGAACCCCCGTACTAACAGGACTTTGCGAAAGGAGACAAGTTGCAACAGTTGCAATGTATGGGCTTCTTTGATATAAAGTGTACTTGCCCAGACAAAAAGAGGCGTGAAGGAGAAGAAGGGAGGTAGGAAGCTGGATGGAATACTGAAAGATGAGGGAAGAGGTAGGATTAGGCCAAAGGCTTCTGGACTTGTGACTTATCAGAAACGATTTCGCGGTTTAGAACCTGTTCTATTCTACCAGTATTTAAAGTGAAATACTTCAGGCCGTCAGCAAATGGAAATGCTCCTTGTATTCAATCGGCGCTCTTCACCCACACAGGAGTTGATGACGGCTGCTATTTTTTCTTCGGTTTGCATGCTAAACTCTCATGCGTAGAATTACTTACACACATACAAAGAAACCATGAGCAAATAACAGGACTGACGTGTCAAAACTCTGTGTAGAACACAAGAATAGTTCATTTGATGCGCTGTATTGTCCAAATCCAGATGTGCGTCGGAGTTCGCGGTGTGAGTGGAAGCCAGGGCTCCCAGAGATACATGGTACAGCATGGCGTATCATGTAGCTGAGAAATTTAAGGAGTTTCACATTGTGCGAACATTTGGAAAAAAGTTATAGATCAGAGAAATAGAAACGGCGTGTTTTTGGTGCACTGTGCACGACGGCATTTAGGATGTTGTCTTTGTTGTTCATATTGTTTATATTTGCTCCTTCTGCTGCTGCTGCTGCTGCTTTCGCCGTTGTCATTCCTTTGTGAAAGCTTTCTTCAGTGTGTGTGTGTGTGTGTGTGTGCGTGCGTGCGCGCGCATGCGTGCGTGTGCGAGCGCGCGCCTGTATGAGGAGCTCACCTGTGTTACATTTTACTAGATACATCGAGAAAATGCTAAAACATGCATGCATTTCGTCCGAAGTTCGTCCATCATGTTGACAATGAAGCTGAGATCGAGGCACGGAGATGGGAGTCCACGTTTAAGACGATTCAGAATCAACATGCACCCGTGTACATGCTGCTCTTCTCCGGATGCAGGCTAATACAAATTCTGTATTTTTTTCTTTTGTTGAAGTCTTGGTTCCCATTCTTATCAAATTCAGGTACTAAAATATGACTTCCTTGGGTGCCTATGATAAAATGGAAAGAATTATTTCTGTATGGTAAACCATCTTCGAATGCCATTTCATGCAGATGACAGCAACCATAAAATGCAGCCGCAGCAGAACAACAAGTACAGAAACATCGAGGACAACATTTTGTCCAAGTGTGGACGCGCACATACGCAAAAGCTGCATGCATTACAATGAAGTGTTATGAGGCTATTTTCCCACTGTATTGCAATTACAGTTATTCCTCTGGGTCGTGGGGAGCTGGCACAAGGGAGAATGCTAGAGGCACACACACACACACGCACACAGACACACACACACACACACAAACACACACGCACACACACACACACACACGCACACACACACACACACTTGCAAGCACGCACACACACACACACACACACACACACACACACACACACACACACACACTCACACACACACACACACACACACACACACACACACACACACACACAAACACACACACTTACACTCGCACACACACAGTTACACATACACAGTTACACACACACACACTCACACACACACACACACACACACACACACACACACACACACACACACACACACACACACACTCGCACGCACATGCACGACTCGGTCAGAGGTTGATGCATCCTGACAATCGATGTCAGTGCAATCTGGAAAGTAAACTCGTTCGAACCAGTTGCCCGCGATGGCGCCATGTTGCCAACCAGAAGTCGGGACTGTGTCTGTAAAGCTTCCACATCACGCCTCCTTAACTGGCAGAATCATGGACCGAGTGTGGCAGACCGATTTACTTTTCTTGTATATTGCAACATATCTTCAACCCGGTAAATTTGGCACTGGAAAAAAAGAAATATCGGAACAGACCAGTTTCCCATTTGGAGGCAAACGACTAGAAATATGAAATGGAGAAGCACTGTGGGCTTAGTGGAGTCGACATTGCACAGGCTGAGAAGTGAGATAAGAACGCCTCCACAAATCCGCTCCTTAATGAGAGACGACAGATTATCAGCAAAAGAATCGATCTCAAGTGTACCATGTGTAGTGTGCACTGCATAAACCTTACTTGAACTGGTCTCCGTGGGTCTCTGTTCTGCCTCACCTGACTGGTCATCATGAAGCTCTTCGCTGCTGCGTGCCTGCTGCTCCTGCTCTCTCGAGCTGACTTCAGTAACCGCATAGTAAGGATTTTCCTTTGTCACTTCTGAACAAGGACGACATTCCATAGAATCAATTGCCTCTTCATTCATAGATGGAAATGAAGGATCCCGTTTTAGATACACAAAGTAAAACAAAATGACGTCAAATGTATCGTTTCCAACTGATGTGCGTTTGCAGTAACTTTCTCAAATGAAGCTAAACGCGGAACTTAACCAGGACGGTTTTTATAGCAGGTTTTGCTTCTGTTTTATTTGTTTTTCTTTTAACTGAATGTTACGCATTTCCGTTGTGTGGAGCCCAGCACTAGCAAGACACTCCTGTCTTTACTCCCAAGCAAGGACTGAACCACGATACCTCATCGCCATGAACCATTGCCAAAGACAGAAGTTACACCTGCTCGCAATAATATCGTGCGTGGCTCCACTTGCTGGCAACGACATTGTGCCAGGCAATTAGGTACTGTGGTCCAGTCATTGCACGCAATAATATCGTGCGTGGCTCCACTTGCTGGCAACGACATTGTGCCAGGCGATTAGGTACTGTGGTCCAGTCATTGCACGGAATAACGACTGCTATTTTCAATCACTACAATTTTTAAAAAGCTTCGTCCACTTAAAAAAGGAGCGTTAGTACACCCCTGTCTGTGTATACCTAGACTAAGATACAATGTCACAATTAGTCTGTACTTTTTAAATGTATGAATGTATTAAATGAATGGATATGTGGACAGATGGACGGATAAAATAAAATGAGTGGAAGAGTGAACACAAAACTAAATTGAATGAAACACTAAGATGAATAGATGGACAGACAGATAGACAGACAGGCTGGCATGCAGGCTGCAGACAGGCTAGGCAGACAAGACAGACAAGAAAGACAGGCAGGCTGGCAGACAGGCAGGCAGGAGACAGGCAGACAGACAGACAGTAAGAGAGACAGAAAAATGAATAATGATGAATAAAGAGAGAAAAGCGTTGTCATCACATGCTGGAGAAGGTGGAGCACCTTTGGCTGGACGCCGTGTGTGGAGAACAGCGTGGCCATGTTCAGACACGGAGGCCTGCCACGCCCGAGTAGCTTACACCGCAGCTTGTCCCTTCCTCTGCTCTGTGCTGCCACCCTGTGGGGTGGAGGTAAGAACTGACGGGGTGGAGGTAAGAACTGACGACCGCGTCTCCCTGTCATCCTGTGGGGTGGAGGTAAGAACTGACGACCGCGTCTCCCTGTCACCCTGTGGGGTGGAGGTAAGAACTGACGACCGCGGCTCCCTGTCACCCTGTGGGGTGGAGGTAAGAACTGACGACCGCGTCTCCCTGTCACCCTGTGGGGTGGAGGTAAGAACTGACGACCGCGTCTCCCTGTCACCCTGTGGGGTGGAGGTAAGAACTGACGACCGCGTTTCCCTGCGCCATTTGCAAGAGGCGAACAACTACAGTAATCGGGACTGGACTTGTTCTTACTCTAACCCCCTCGTGATGATAGCCTCCTTAGGCTGATAGGCCGCAAACCTGCCTCCCTCACTAACCCCCTCGTGATGATAGCCTCCTTAGGCTGATAGGCCGCAAACCTGCTTCCCTCCCTCCCTCGCTCCCCCCCTCCCCCCCTCATACTCCCTGTTGTCTGTTTATGACCACCTTTCTTCCAAAACTGCGTGCTGATTCCAGTGCAACGATCGTCATGGTTTTTGTGTGAACAACGCAATGTGCTGTGGTTTTCCAAATGACAACTGCGGTGCGCGTAAAGGTGAGTGGCTGTATCATTTGCCCAGCTCGCACCTCGTGTCTCGTCTTGAACGACGTCCAAAAGGTGTGGCGGTCTGGTAATGGCTCTGTTAATGATTAGAGGAAACGTGCATAAATGCGACACTCATTTTCCATGATTTAAATGTTTTCACTGAATGAAACTGAAAAGACATTGATTTGCTGAGTTTACTCATGCACTTTTGATCAGAGTCGGACAATTCTTTGCAAAGTAATAACTATCCGTGGAATATTCTTTTATTTATTTTTCTTTTTGTGTGACATGGTTGACACAATCATGTTTGAGGACATACGGCCATCAAACAACAACCGAAATACTCAAATCTTAATTATCGGTGTATTCTGTATGAACACAAATCTGTTCACTTGATATATCTGTTCACTTGATATATCTGTTCACTTAACATATGTGACCCTGCAAGGCTAAATTTGGCAAAACAGTTTTGCAGCAAACGCCGAGAGAAGCCAACAAGGCATTATGATACGTATGTCAGGGTTGGAGACGCTGACGTCGCCTTTGTTCCATCAGTCAAAAACCTTGGTGTCACCCTCGACTCTCATCTCTCTCTTTCCGACTTTGTCCAAAACACTTGCAAATCCGCATACATACAACTCAGACAGATAAGCGCAATCAGACACCTTCTCATTACTCAAGCTGCTACTATCCTAGTCTGTGCTCTTATTCTCAGTCGCCTAAATTATTGCAACGGTCTTCTTGCTGGCTGTCTCGCATATCTCACTGATAAACTTCAAAGAGTGCAAGATGCTGCAGCTCGACTCATCTGTAAGTAAAAAAAAGTCAGATCATCTCACTCCTCTCTTCCGCTCTCTCCACTGGTTGCCCATTAGTGCTAAAGTCTAATACAAGATTGCCTGTCTTTGCTACTATTACTTCGCTGATTCCCTTCCTCAGTATCTCTCTAAACCATGCGCACCTACACACCCGCTAGACAGCTACGCTCTTCCGCAGACACAAGAATCCTCAGGTTCCCGGAGGACCCTCCAGTAAAAACAAAATTTGGTGAACGCTCTTTCTTTTATCAGGCTCCCTCTCTCTGGAATGACCTCCCCGCCTCTGTTCGTCACTCTACTTCTCCCTCGACCTTTCGCTCTGCTCTCAAGACTCACCTCTTCTTGAAATCTTTTCCTGAATCTGTCTAAGTTTCTTCATCATCCTCCCCTCGCTGTTCTCTTTGTACTAGCTTGCCTAAGCCCGCTACCCCCCTCCTGTCCCCCCTCCCCCTCTCCCCAGTGTCATGGTTTAGCGGTGACGCTGTACATCAGTTTGTCGAATGCCTGAAATGAATGTCTGACTCTTATGTTATTAAGTTTATTAAGTTGTGCTTGAGGTGATTGACTGTTATTATATATTGTAATGGTTTGAGTGTGTATGCGCCTTGAGCATGTCTTAACTCATTGGTAAGGCGCTTTATAAATCTCCACATTATTATTATTATTATTATTATTATTATTATTATTATTATTATTATTATTATTATTATTATTATTATTATTATTAT
>JAWQFJ010002382.1:37500-50000 GCA_034096865.1 Theodoxus fluviatilis
TGCAGTTGGCTGCAGACACAATAGACATTATTCACGCGAGATACTTCTGGTTTTCAAATCGAGGCTAACTGGGCAAAAAACGAAGCCAGCATGGCGAAACAGAAGGCTTCATCATCATGTAGACACTTATGTGTTCCTAATTGCGAGAACGATGATCGATATGACGAGAACTTCAGGCTGTCCTTTTTCCATTTGCCCACAGACAAAAAGCAGAAGAAACAATGGATCTGGAAGATTCGGCGTGATCCTGGCAAAAAATTCAAGGTAACAAGAGATTAGATCTAGGTCTTGTAAAAGCAATCGTTTAGAGCTTCGTATGGTCTGCATAGGTGAAATCTAGCCACAAAATGAGTTTTAAAGGATTGAAATAACACGTTTTCTGCTAAATATACGTGTTGTGTTGTTTTTCTTGTTTATAGCTGGGAAACTGCAATGTTTACACCACGAAGCAAGAGCATTCTATCACTTTGCACGACCTAACATAGTAACAACCTCTACTCATGAGAAACCTATTGTGATTGGTCCAAAAATATAGTTCAGCCAATGGTAGAGAGCCATGTATACAGTCTTGATCACACCGGATATGTTGATGTCGGCATGGCAGACGATGCAAGCCAAGCTGGCAGTAGTCGCTTATCTCACAGTTTTGACATAAAATTAAGTATATGATCAGATATAACAAGCTATCTGCAAAGACAGCCCATGGTTATATTAGTGTAATAAATTAACATATAGGCTTACTGACCTTATTTCAAGAAACACCAGTTACTATGTTAGGTCGTGAGGAGACCCGATTTCGGCCTCTTGAGTGACACGGAGCAGCCAAAAAGCAATCGAGGTTTGCGCAGTATGAGGTACTTTCACCGCCGTCACACAATTACTATCTCAAAGCATCCCTGTACTGTGGGATTCCTGAGGTGGGTGCGGGGTTGGGGGTGAGGTTTGGTGGGGGTGGGAGTGGGTGATTTTCCTACTTCGTCAGAAGGTTTTCTATTAGATAAATACATTGTAGACGCATAGAAATGTTCGAAACACGTAAACAATCGGTGATTTCGTCGGTAGGGTTGGAAACGATTAATATGTAATCCAAATATAATACACGTTTGCAAAAATCGGATATTTTACTGTCATCGTTGATAGTATATATATACCTCCTCACCAATAGGTAACATGCTGAAATGTTCTGTTTCGTTTTGAAGAAAATGTAAAGGGCTCATGCTGCCCTAATGGCTGAGAATGTCCAATGGCGCAACTAGACTCAGTGTGTAACAGTCAAGATTGGTACTTTTGATTGGTACTCAAAAGTAATATTGCGCAATATAGCCATTCTTCTTAATCCGTTGTCCCTGCTGATATTCTTCCTTCAAGTTCCAATGCAGTAAGCATATATATGTGGACTTGAATCTGATCAATACGACTATCTGAAAGGCAATGTAGAGAAGGTGACACAAATATAAAGACTTCCGGAATGATTCCACTAGAATTTTAGAAGAGGACCATTTTGCCAAGTAGATCCATAATCCAGCAGAACACACACACACACACACACACACACACACACACATACACACAGACATACACACACACACATACACACAGACCAAGGACTACTAAAGTAGTCCTTGACACAGACATATACACACACATGCAAACACACACACACACACACACATACACACACACACACGCACACACACACATGCAAACACACACACACACATACGCAAACACAAACACACACACACAGACATACACACAAACGCGCAAACGCACACACACACACACACACACACACACACACACACACACACACACCAAACTACATCGCATATTTTGGTTTAGTTAGTCCAGTCCTATGCATGTTCACGATAGACTGTTGATGTTTGTGGTTTCCTTTACGGTGTAGTCTCTTTCCTATAAACATAAAAAATAAATTTCAGAAACGTATACACACTTCATTCGATTGAACAAAAAAGAAAACGGTTGAACATAAAAAAACTGTCCCTTTATTTCAGTGCATCTAGCTTTTTCATGTGCGACTTTGTCGTAGATTAGTTACGGCGAATTAAAACTGAAAACTTCTGTGGCAAAAATGAAATGTTCAGTTATAGGAAGGGTCACCGGTGCCTACTGCACAGCCCAACCCAGTACCAAGCCACGTAGAACTGTCATTCCCTGCGAACACAATATAAAAGTAATTACACAACGAAACGCATACAATGTGCACACATGCGCAGCACGTTCACCAGCGCGCACGCATCCCCTCCTCTTCCCCCTCTACACGTACGCATGCTTTCAGGAGACACACATGTACGAACGGATATGCGCGCGCATACGGACTCACACACACACACACACACGCACGCGCGCGCGCACGCATTAGCGCACACACGCGTTCACTCCCGCACATGTACATTCCCCTTCCCTTACATGCATGCATGCAGTCAGGAGATACGCACGCACGCATGCGCGCGCGCAGGCACACAAACACGCGAAAGCATACACACATATATATACACGCACACCCATACACGCAGGTACACACATACGCACATACACATGTGCGTGCACACGCACACACACACGCGCACACAAACAAACACACACACACACATAAACACGCACAGAAACACACACACACACACACACACGCGCGGGCGCGCGCACAAACACGAACACAAAAAACACACACACCTAAACACACGCAATTACACGCAAACACACGCGCGCGCGCGCACGTACACACACTGCATGGAGGAATCGACTAATACGGAACAAGAAAGCAGAGTATAACACTTCAACTTCCGAAGTCAGAGGTGTGATGGAGGAAACCGTGCCTGCGACCTTCACCTTGGCGACTGAGAAACAATCCATGGGCGCGATTCCCGCGCTGTGTCTGTCTGCCACGACCAGGGATTTTGTTTCCCATCTTGCATTGCGGATTGTGTATAAGGCCTGAATTCAAACTCACATTCTCTTTACACAGTGCTGTTGTTTAATGTTACTTATAATGTGCGGAGTGACTGCGAGTCATCAAATATTACACAGAACTGAAACTGAGGGAATCTCGTACGACCCTGCAAGATATTCACCTTGACACAAAAAAGCTCAAAATCGATCATTCTTAATGAGGATTTGAGAGAGCATTTGCAGCAGGTACATGAGGGCACGAGGGGTTGTTATGCTATTTAACAATAAAGGTACTACTAAAAATGATATCGAGGCCTGGCAACATTTCTGTCAAATTTACGCTTGCCCTTGCAAAGATAGCGCTCGCGAGTAACAAAAAATGTTTGGGCGTCCTCAAACTTAGGCAAATTTCCGGCAAATCTCCACTTGCTATTGTAAAGATTGTGCTCGCATGTGGCAAAAAGGTTTTCTGCCCATTCACGGAGGAATTGAACTTTCTTTTTTCTTCTTTTTTGTGCGTGCCCCCGACAAAACTTTTAAATAAAATCTTGGAATGGTGGTCGACTTCCTCGATTCGAATCTTTGTGGACTTCATATGTCAGTTGCAGGATGTCCTGACGCCTAAATCTAAATTTCTTGTAGAATTCTACATCATCGTTTCTTTCGAAACGTTGCAATCTAGCGCGAAAAACACGTTTTTGCTGCAAGTGTGTTGCTGGCTTTGATCGAAAAACCAATGTTGTGCAGTGTTGGCATTGTGACTGGACTGAAAGCGGAGTCAATAACGGACCTGGGATGCAGTGTTACACCACAACATCTTCTTGTTATGGTTGTGGGGACTGGTTGGTTGGTGAGTTAGTTTGTAGATCGGAAGCGATACCACTCAGACATCTTAGCACACTGTTACGGGCAAAGTTGACATCACACATTCATTATCACGTAATGTTAATAATAAATTCCTGTGGTCTACTGGTATGGTTGGCACTTGCCACACGGGTGTACCGGGTTTGGTTTCTGACCGATACAAATATCTTTTTTCATCTCCCAGGTCTCAATTAGCTGTTTTGCTCCAGACAGATAAACTTTTCTGTCCTTGCAAAAAATTTGTCAGGTGTGAGGAGACCTTTAGCAGCACAAAGAAATCTCCCAAAGGAAACAGTGTGTTAGTTGGTATGACTGTACTGAACACAAGCCTGTTTGTAGGGACAATTTACGACATAATGAAGATAATTCAAGATTTCACAAGCATGTGTTTCAGGTCATAAACATATAGGAAATGAATGTAAACCCTGAAATTTGGTACGGAATAAGAACAAATATGATCATTAATATTGAAATATAAACAACACAATCTTGGAATATATCGTTGGATGATATTATTTTTAAACTTCACCTTAGTAGAATTTAGAAAACAATATATTTCAATGAAAAAGGATTAACGTAGTCAACCAGTAATTTCAGAAAAAGAGCGAGGCCCGTATTTCTTTCTGTTTTCTGAAGGTGTGGTAAAGGAAGAAATAGACACTAATATCAGTATATGTAATCGCAGCTATCACTCCATTTACTAAAGTCTAAAGGAAGGAACAAATAAACGGGGAAAGGGATTGTGGAAATGTAATACTTCGTTGGTTTAAAAAAATGGCGGTGATATAATGATATCAATGAGTCTCTGACTGGAAAAACATCAGGGCGGAACTGGAAGAAATGAGACCAAAAAATTACAAGGAAATACTGTATATTCTAAATATACCTTCCAACTAGAACATCGAAACTACAGAGAAAGAAGAATATAAAAATTGATCAAAGGAATGAAGCAGCTACTATGGCAAACTATACAGAAAGGAAGACAGTGAAAAGGAGAGAAGCCGGGGGTGGTAGAATAAAGTTAAAATAGAAGAAAAAAAGGACACAGACAGTAAGGAATTAGAAGAACATGTAACGTACGAGGAACTTACTCATGCAGCAAAAGTATGAACTATGATAAAGGTCCACGTACAGACGGATTCCCTGTGGAATTTTCTAAGTTCCTTGGAATTAGGAAGAATCATATTCCGAAGTATTTGTAAATTCTACGACAGTGGTGAGTTTCCATGTGTCCAAAGACAAGGAGTCATAAATCGCCTAGCAACATTAGAAACAGACAAAAACTTCCTTATCTACTAACTTGTTGTATAAGATGGGCTCTTCTGCATTGCAAACAGATTAAAAATAATTACGGGCAAGATAATAAGTGAAAGAACTGGATTTATCAATGGAAGATACACGGGAGAAAATATGAAACTAACGAGCGCGAATGACATTGCTGGACATGGATCTGACAGTCTGTTCTTTGTTGGGATCTTCCATCGCCGTTGTTGACAATAATGTTCTCCTTTACGTCAAGCTAGGACAGACGTCTCCCTTGGGCTTCGTCTGGTTAATGACCCTTTCAGGCACCGAGTTTCTCTTCTCATTGTCGACCACAGTCAGTTTGTTCGCAATTACCGTAAACCCTCATGACCGTTACCTAGGAGACTGACAGGAAAGACACTTGATTCGTGGCAGAGGTTACCATGGGATTGTGACGGTGTGCACGTGCCTGCTTCATCATCTTCAGGTGTTTTCCATAAGAAGAGCCAAAGTAGGAACTCAGCAAGGGCGCACCGCTCTGTGGACGATGTTGGATATCAATCATGTCATTACGGTACAAAGTGTGAACGCCATTCTCTACCGGTGGGCCCGGCTGCGTTGACAGCCTCTTATCAAAGGTTGGTCAGCGTTGTCTTAGGGAGGAAACAGACTCAAGAATGTCGCCATCCAGCCAAACCTAGCTGCTAGAAAGCCACGACTTTTGCTAGGTAGAGTAGGCAAGGATCACCTCTACAAAGCCGGTCATCTACAGCGTTGACAGGTCAACGCCCCACTGTGACCAGAGAAAAGCAGTCACACGAAGCCAATACACAATGCAGTTTTCCGCCAGACGAAAGCCCAATATACTTCATTATGACGAGAATCATCAGAAGAACAGGGCCCGTATTCACAACGGCGATTTATCGGCGATTTATTTTAACTCCGATTTATCTCTAAACTCACACGATTCCAACTGCCTGTTCCGCTCTCCCTTGGCTGGAAACCAGTATATATAGCAAAGCGCAACCTAGAATTCTCTGACGAGCGTACCTTATCTAACCAATCAAGATAACGCGGGGCTAGGGGATAAATCGAGTGTTAAAAAGATAAATCGCCGTTGTGAATACGGGCCCAGGTCGCAGCAAGAAGAGGTCAAGGTCAATGTTGGATGGCAAGTCTTACCGAACATGTGCCAGGATGACATTTTCTGCTCCACCCTCAATATCCTTGGCCCAGGAGTTGAAAACAATACACTTTCGCACATGAAAAGACATGGTTGACATGTGTGACAAGACAGAAGTACTTGCATACATGTAGAAAAATGAAGTCGGAGTAAGAATACCAGGCAAGAACAAAGACAATGCAGACATATCAAACTAGACTGCATTGAGAGAGAGAGAGAGAGAGAGAGTGAGAGAGAGAGAGAGAGAGAGAGAGAGAGAGAGAGAGAGGGGGGAGAGAGAGAATGAGACGTGAGAGACATTGACTGATTGATTGATCTTTATTCAGCCAACGACCCATCTGATGTTATCCACTATTTACACATTAAAAAGAGTATAGCAATGAATAACTATACAAGAGAGATATCTACAAACGAAATTATAGACTTTAAGAATAGTGAAGAGTACTCGCTACTCATTACTGGATGAATGCCTTACATGTCGAATTTCAATTACAACACCTGTAACGTATATGCACAGTGAAGGAGACATGTACAAGTGTTCCAAGGATGAATGCAGGGATGTGTGCTTTCATACGCGCAAAACTGTGACATCAATTAGACCAACACATTAATCCTCTATAACTGTAACTTTTTCTCTGCTCGACGTTTAAAAGTGTAAAATACAAACATTGCGACATCCCTCGTTTTTCGTATTTCGTGACCTGCGATTAAGTTGGACACGCAAGCAAACCAATCTTTGAACATATGTCTTGAAATAAACTTTTTCCTGAAATATGCATACTCTTTAAGTTAAAAATGGGTTTTAGTTTTGTCCACTTCACAACATGGACCATGCAAGTCAACATCATTTTCAACCCTTGACCTTGCGTTTACTCTGAGGTCATTGCTACCCAATCGGAAGCGTTTTAAAGCATCCCAAATTTGTGTGTGTTAATGTCACAAAGATAACTTTCACATGCAGAGAATGAGAGAGAGAGAGAGAGAGAGAGAGAGAGAGAGAGACAGACAGACAGACAGACAGACAGACAGACAGACAGACAGACAGAGAGACAGACAGGCAGGCAGGCAGGCAGGCAGGCAGGCAGGCAGGGGCAGGCAGGCAGGCAGGCAGAGAGTAGACAGAGACAGAAACAGAGAGTGCGTGCGAGCATGCCGTGCGTGTGTGTGTGTGTGTGTGTGTGTGTGTGTGTGCGTGCGCGCTCGCACGCGCGTGTCTCAGTGAATGCACGCAGGTGCACACATGACAGATCGTTCGTTTCTATGAAACTACATGTATTTCTGTGGGTGTGTTTATATGTGTGTGCGTACGTTTGTGTATGCCTAGTGTGTTAGGGTTTGTGGCTGTTAGTAGGCAATCATAGAGCGTCCTTCAGGAATTTCGCTTATGCATAATTTTTATCTAAATGAGGGTGCGCGCGCATCACGCATCACGATCACGATGTAGGGAATCGAAATTGGGTCACATTTCACAAAATAGCCGTCTGACGATTAAATAACCATACATTTAGCATCAGACTTTCCATTTACTCATGAAATAAGGCAAGCATCGCATAACTTGATGTTTTGATTAACTAGTAAGGAAAATCGAGCAATTTAAAACGTGAAGCGTGACATCTTTTGGGTCGCCATTTTTGGATGCTAGTCTTTTGAAGGCCAAGCAGTTGGTCGCTTAAACTACGCCTGAAATGTTTACTGTTTGTCAGTCAATCCCTTTCATTTTACAAATCAGCAGTTGAAACGACATGGTATCATTTTCTTGTGATTACAGTAACGTTAGGACAACGGAAGAATGCAAAAATACTAACCAAACAGGAGTTTGGCAAATCGTCTGTTTTCAAGAACTACGTTCGGGCAAAACTTGTGAATTACCATATCGCAGAAACCGGATGTCACGTGACAGCACAAGGTGTGACGTAGAATGCAAGAATGCCTCAATTAGATAGAAAATTATGCATAAGCGAAGTTCCTGAAGGACGCTCTATGATTGCCTAATGTGTTTCTTTCTTTTGTATCGTCAAATTTGTTTATCAGTTTCCTTTTAGATACGGGTTCAGCTTCACTGTCTCAGAGCGAATGATGATGTAACGTATGTTCTCACTTTCCACCTGTATGCTGTTTCAATACATCGGTTATATGAAGCATCGTAAGCTTGTACTTGTTTACAACTAACGCTACAGGGACAACTGTTTGTTGTCGTCGTTGTTGTTCATGTCGTCGTCCTTGGTGTCGTCCTTCGAGAAAACTTTCGACTACTCCCAGGAAACCACCAATCGAGGTGGAACGAAGAGTGGAAAGGACCCTAGACGTGACGTTTGAAGATGCACATTTTACTGGAACACACGATAAGAACGCAAGAGCTGACTACTGGAACACACGATAAGAACGCAAGAGCTGACTACTGGAACACACGATAAGAACGCAAGGGCTGACTACTGGAACATAGGATAAGAACTCAAGAGCTGACTACTGGAACATAGGATAAGAACTCAAGAGCTGACTACTGGAACATAGGATAAGAACTCAAGAGCTGACTACTGGAACATAGGATAAGAACTCAAGAGCTGACTACTGGAACACACGATAAGAACTCAAGAGCTGACTACTGGAACATAGGATAAGAACGCAAGAGCTGACTACTGGAACATATGATAAGAACTCAAGAGCTGACTACTGGAACATAGGATAAGAACACAAGAGCTTACTAATGGAACATAGGATACGAACGCAAGAGCTCACTACTGGAACATAGGATAAGAACTCAAGAGCTGACTAATGGAACATAGGATAAGAACTCAAGAGCTGACTAATGGAACATAGGATAAGAACTCAAGAGCTGACTAATGGAACATAGGATACGAACTCAAGAGCTGACTACTGGAACATAGGATAAGAACTCAAGAGCTGACTACTGGAACACAGGATAAGAACTCAAGAGCTGACTACTGGAACACACGATAAGAACTCAAGAGCTGACTACTGGAACACAGGATAAGAACTCAAGAGCTGACTACTGGAACATAGCATAAGAACTCAAGGAACATAGATAAGAACGCAAGAGCTGACTACTGGAACACACGATAAGAACGCAAGAGCTGACTACTGGAACACACGATAAGAACTCAAGAGCTGACTACTGGAACACAGGATAAGAACTCAAGAGCTGACTAATGGAACATAGGATAAGAACTCAAGAGCTGACTACTGGAACATAGCATAAGAACGCAAGAGCTTACTACTGGAACATAGGATACGAACTCAAGAGCTGACTAATGGAACACAGGATACGAACTCAAGATTTGACTAATGGAACACACGATAAGAACTCAAGAGCTGACTACTGGAACATAGCATAAGAACGCAAGAGCTGACTACTGGAACATAGGATAAGAACTCAAGAGCTGACTACTGGAACATATGCCACAGAAGCTTGGTTTTCCTTATGTCCAAGTTCCATTCTCCATTGTCCGAATATTTCCCACAACTCACGCATCGGCTTACTCTCTTCAAAGAGCTACAATCAATTCCGACCAGAATTCCCACCGCATTCAAAGCCGTTTGTACTATTGCAGGAATGAAGCGTGATGAATTTTTGCGCGAACGTCGAACCCCTAACAGAAATCTCACATTTGTTTGCATTTTCATGGTATGGAATCACATTATCAGAATTACTAACAGGATTGAAATAATGAATGGGAGGTTGTTGATTTTTACTTTTAGATACTTCTAGCTGTACTGTTCGAACCCACGAAGAAAGATGTTTGACAGACGAAACCTAAGACGATATTCTGACGTCAATTGTCATCTCTGGCTGGCTGGTCAAGCTGTACCGATCGATGCTGTCTCTGATCAGCTTAACTGTGACCAAATCCAGTCAGGTCTCGGCAGTGATCAGTATCCACAGGACAAGCAAAGACCTTGAGTTCATCCGGTGAGTTTCATCAGAGGAAGAGTACAATAGAGATTTTACCGTCATCTCCATCACCATCTCTGTTACCCGTCGATCGTTTTTCTGTGAAGAAAGGCACACTTCAGCGCTTTCCAAAGACGAGGAGAAAGACAGTGGTACAATGGAGTAGCGCCAGTCTAGTGTTCATGACGTCATGGAGTTCGTTTCCTACAGCTAATCAAGATGTTTGCTGTTGATTATCGTCTCGAGGAACTTCATTTGCCAGTCCTGCTGGAGGTGGCCCTAACGACCTGCCATCAAGGCTGTTGACGTGAGGTCGCAATCCGTTTGGCTGCGAGTTATTGGCCTCCCTGTAGTTCAGACAACCCACGACCAGAGAAATCACTAAGCTGACGTCAGGTGCATCAACGGGGGCAATCTATCTCTATAGACTGTATGAAGAGCCTGTTCTGAGATGAGGCTATATTGTCTATGCAGATTTGTAACCTACATTTGTGCTGTAAACCTTCACTGACTCATACTCTTTTAAAGGCATTGAGATGATTCTGTCATTCTAGAAAAAAATCAACTGAATTTATAAGTTCACGATATGTGTTTTGATTAGCCTCAGAACTTCTCAGTGGTTTCTTTGTCTTATCTAATTTTGTGTTTCCAAACCTGCCAGCTTCTCACTTCGAACGGTCAGTGCCAGTGAATCCTCTTTTTCTACAAGCCTCCAGACATTCTTGTCCCATCTTGCGCTTTTTCTGCTCCTTCAACTCTACCAAGGGAAAACAATATGTTTTCCTAATACGTTTGGCCTTGGTTTTTCGAGGCAAATTAGTGGATTCAGTTCATTCCCCCGAGCAGTGTCGAAGAATGGCTGCGGCATCAAGGGGTCTCGAAGACAACTGAGTCGGCAGCACTTGATGAGGCCAGACTGCGCAAGACGTGTGTCAGACTGTAGGGAGAGAGCGGCCATTGGCGCCACGCCCAAACCACACAACCATTGCCCCGTCGCCCCTGATTCCTGCAGGCAAGCCACGATCACGCCCCCGTATTACCGTCCAGATCTGTGCAAGCCTCCACCAAGTGCGAGATGGCCTGGTCGATAGTTGATTTGCGCCCTTCTCATGGGCTTCCTCTTACTCTCCTTACACCCCGCTCTTCCACCCTTCCCATCCTCCACCTCAGCCCCTGTTTCCGTGCTCCTTAATACCTCCTATATACACCTTTCCTCAGCTGTCCTGCACGTCTGAATCCATCTCGTCTTTTTTCCCCTCACCTATTCTACTCACATGTCATAACTACCCTATTCACCCCACCACCACCACCCACTATCTCCCACAATAATCTAAACTTTACCCTTTCCCCTTGACATCATTTGCGTATTGAAGTCCTCCTAATCCCCACCTACTACCCTCTTCATCACCATCGGCCATCAGCTTCTACTCGTCTTATCCTCCTTCTCCCTCTCCTGCTTTTTTCTCAATTCATTTTCCATGTCATGTCCACCTACATAGATACATACCTTATACCACCCCTCCCCTTGCCCCCTCCCCTTCCTAACTTCATTACCACTTACTTTCTTCATCTTCCAGTCACACTCTTTAGCCGTGGCAATCTAACTCTTTCAGACCAAATGATCTTTTCTGGCCAAGACGTCAGCGCACGCGAGGCCATATCGACTGTCCTGGGTGACGAGAACTGGTCTTCAGACCAAGTGAATTAGCGCTTGGAGGCAGGGATCAAGTTATGCGTTCAAAATCCCTGGCCCATCCCTCCCCCCCCCCCCCCCCCCCCTCGATCCCCCCTCAAGGGGAAAATCCGGGTGTTGGGCGGAATCTCACGTTGCAAGTTTGCTCCAGGGAGAGTTTTGCTTGACACCGAAGAACGTCAAAGCTGATGCGTTCATCCAAGCTTGAGTTGGTCATTGGCAGTTAAGTGATGTATGACTCTCCTGGAATTATTCCTATGGACTGAAACTGCCCAAAGGGAATGGTGGCTGTGAGAAGCAGATACCACGCAAGAGAGAAAGAACGCCCGAATCAGTACTGCGGATCCTCGTGTGCCCCGTAGCAGTTCCACCCTACACATACACTGCATGGAGTTGAACAGCGCCAGGAATGACGGATTGCATGCTGTGGATGCGATGCCGAGGGGACACCGAATGACATTCGTCACCATCACTGGCCAGACATGTGTACTTCAGAAGCGAGATGGGATGCATTATTCATTTCTTGTTTGCCAAGACGTTGGACACTTAAGAGACCTCGACTGAATCAAGAAAAAAGCTTAATGGATCAAGTTTGGAAGCAAAAAGACTGACTGCTTGGGTCTCGCAGGAACAATTTATTCATTGCGATCATAACATCCGATCTACTCACTGTGGGACTTTTTCCAAGTTGTAAC
>JAWQFJ010002382.1:57500-75000 GCA_034096865.1 Theodoxus fluviatilis
AACATACATGTATCTCTTTGCTGGGGAGACCATGTTACCCTACAGAGGCGGAGAATTCACAGTGGTACAAATCCATGCACTTTCTCTTCGTCGGACTTCACAAGAGTGCGATACCATTGTGCAAATCGAGCAACTGACAGCTCGACACAGTGAAAGAGTATCGCTGAGCCCGTTATACCCGCTTTTCAATAACACGATTTTCTTTCTGTCAGCCCGAGAAAAGCGATTCACTTATCGCAAACGTATCTTGTTTTTCTGACGTGACGACCATGTAAGAAGTAATTTCGATATCATTCACCCACACAGTCAGACTGACTTTACCGCGGCTTGCCCTAGACACCGACCCAGAACACGAGAATCTGTTTGAAGGCTGCAATAATCCAACTCGGCTGTCAGCCCACTAATTCCACAGCGGGCTTATTAGAGTGCAGACACTGGCTATCAGGTCCTGTCCTTCCTATATCAACTCCACTCCGCCAGCCCAGTCCCCACTCGGCACGGGTGTCTGTAGAATTCGGAACTGTACAGCCAGCGTGGCTCATGAGCCATTCACACGCCCTGCAGAAGACATTTTTAGCTAAAGGTACATGTATAGCTTTGTATAAAACTAGTTATCACCCCTTATCTCGGTCGCAAACCGCCTTACATTTCTCTCCCCGACCAAAGGACCCTTTTATCATTCCTTCAAATTGCAGAAAGTTATTGATGCGGTTCATAAATCGGCGATGATCAAGATTTGCCTCCCGACTCAAAGTTTTCACTTAGAAGCGGAAATTCATTGGGTGATATTTTTTCCACAGCCACTGGTGTCTTTCTCACTTGCAGGGTCACATTTTCATATTGATCTTTTTCACTTGTAAGTCAGAATTCTTCTTCTACTTCTGCAGTGCGATGAACCTTTGTCTGGGGCAATGAGCCAACATCGGGTTGAAACACTTCTGAGGAAGTGGAGTTGGTCCTGGTGCCTGAGTGTGTTGTGTGCGACCTATCTGTCTGTTTATGTGTTTGTTGTCAGGTTCCAGTAAAGAACCGATCAAGTGGCTCAGTGATAAGGGGGTAAAGTGTAAAGCGGTTTGAGACCCAGACAGGAGTGATAAGTTGCTATATAAAATCACGTATTTACCTTTTACATTTTTTTTTCAACAGTTTCTCCACCTGGTGAGGTTGAAAAGGATCAAGACTGGTGTGGTCGGCGGCGGCGGCCCTGTGACTATGATACTTGTCATAGAAGTTCAGACTGAAGGCAACCCAGACAGGAACTGCCCCTGTTGACAAACTCGGGACTGGGCCTGTGACTGGAACAGCGAATGCAATGGCCAAACACAAGTGGAACTTCAGCAGCATGGCGGAGCTTCACAAGGCGGCCAACGCCACGCTACGTTTCGCGATGCTGAATGAGCGTTCCAAGCGCTGGACCAAGGTAAAGAAGTCCTGTGATTTCTATGGTGGAGATAGTTGTCTCCCTGCCTGCCTGCCTGCCTGCCTGCCTGCCTGCCTGCCTGCCTGTCTACCTGTCTGTCTACCTGTGTTTGTGGGTTTGGGTTTGTGTGTGTGTGTGTGTGTGTGTGTGGTGTGTGTGTGTGTGTGTGTGTGTGTGTGTGTGTATCTGCGTGTTTGTGTGTGTGTGTATGTGTGTGGTTGTGTCTGTTTGTCTGTGTGTGTGTGTGTTTGTCTGTCTGACCGTCTGGCTTGCTTGCTGGCTGGCTGGCTGGCTGGCTGGCTTGCTGGCTGGCTGGCTGGCTCGCTGGCTGGCTGGCTGGCTGAGGCTTCATGAAGTATCAGCAGGCTATCAGGACTCGATGTTTCCAATCGTTTACCCGTTATCAATCGTATAGGGAGGCTCGCTGGGTCTATGCTTATTCCAACCCACAGCAAAGATGTATACGAGAGAGAGAGAGAGAGAGTAATGCGTGAGTAAGACGTGTTTCGCAACTCATTCAATGGTTGCCAAAGGTCCAGTCATGCATGTGTGACAGACGCTTCTGGTCAATTACTTCTCGCCATTGCTGCTGGGACTACTGAGTAGTTCGACCAAACACGAGTCTCGACACACATGTACTTTCTTGCGTGCATCATTGGTGCGTACACGCATAATTGTCGGTTTGAACAGCTTCTCAATCAACGTAGATCTCGTTATTGCACACGCTCTTGTTCTTTGTTCGTACCGAGTAAACGTTGATCAGACTTTGACTATTATCCTGAGATTGAAGGTGTTTTAAGCTTTATATGGAAGATTCTAAGTGTTGCCTGTTTTTCCCGTCTTCAGTGTCACCATAGATGAGCTAAACGTGATGGTTGGTTCAGCTTCAAGAATTTTGCGTAAGAGACGCGTCGTTAGTTTTACGGAACGAATGGATGGGGGAAAAAAACGAAGTTTCACATCCTATCGGCCTTTATAAGCTATGTAAAGCCATTGACTACAATATCATCAGAGCTGGTTCAAGTAAGAGCAAAAAGTCTCGATTATCCCAGTTTTTCGCCTTTTGCGAATCGTGTACGGAGACGCGATGAATCTGTTCTTACCCCCAACGCATAGAACTTACATTGAATTTTTTTGGAGTTTTCAGTTTACTTCGTACACAGCCAAGGTGCTGGACTTTAACCAAATACAGTGCTTGTCAACCTATGACGATTTCCAATCTTTTTAATGGCCGACCTCACAATGACCTAGAAGCATAAGTCAGTACAAGCCCTCTCAGTTCGAAGGATCACAATACCGAAACAACAAATTAAGAAAAGCTCAGAGGCATTTCCGTATTTGTCGTAGACAGCCGAGACGGTGGAGTTTCAGTCAAATGCGGCACTTGTTGAACTTGATAGGTTCGCAGTCTCCTTCCTCATTACACGGACGTGTCTTCAATGACCCGCATCACCATGGTTACTTTCAATCAAATGAATTTGATACGAGCATATCTCTAGTTTAATCGAAGAACTCAAGTGACAGTCCAGATATTTTTTAAGCTGTAGTTTAATTGAATATTCTCCTGAGAGCAAGAGCGCTTGTGAAGAATATGGACAGGATTATCTGTGGATCACCCACAAAGCTAGAACAAAGATAAGAACCGTTCACATGCGATTGCTTCTTATTTTAATCAGAGCCATACCATGTGACCCCCCACCCCCCAAAAAAAGAAGCCAAAAGGCGATGAACCAATAAACCATTTCAACTTATTGTTTAAAATCAACCGATTAAGGAATGAATGTTAAAAAGGAACCACGGTAAAGTTTGTTAATAAAGACAAGACTTTTCTCTCAAAGACTTCCATCGGAAATGGTTCCAGTGACCAATAACTCAGAACTGATTTGACAAACCAAGCAGTTGCGATAAATGACGAATATGGAGTTCTTTCTCCACACTTCACATGTGTATCTTTTCTCAAGAGCCAGGGCTATCGAAGCGAGTTGGCCAAACCTTGCATGGGACACCCTGGAGTAGTCGCAGGTGGCGTTGAAGCCAGGACTCTCGGACCCTCTCCACAGCGAACACCAATCGATGGGGCGATAAGGCGGGGGGAAACATGAGGCCTTAATGCATTTTTTGTGTCCACTTCGGTGGCGGAGGAAAGCGTTGTGTAGCAACGACTCCCGTCTCCAGAGTCACGTCCTGATAACGCCCCGATCGTGACTCATTCCTTGCTCGTCCGCGCCTAGTGGTGGTGGAGTTTGGCACCCTAAAATTCCACCGAAACTTCAGAAAAAGATAGTAGGTGAATTTTAGAAGAGAAGGAAATGAGAAGAGAAAGATTCAAAGAAGAGAGAAGAGAGAGAGAGAGAGAGAGAGAGAGAGAGAGAGAGAGAGAGAGAGAGAGAGAGAGAGAGAGAGAGAGGGAGAGTGGGAGGAGAAACAAAACTTTACAACCTATAACTATTATAAGCCGTGAAATGCCATTGGCTCACAAATCACTATCATTGTCAAAGTCATTCTAGTCCACTAGAGACTTCGCCTACCGGCGAAAGTGCCTCTAGCCCAGTTGACATCACGTGATGGAAGGTTTTCGTCCGAAATATTCAAATGGAGGTAACACTAGAGACTTGTGGGATAGCCGATCTGCTCCCTGATATACGCCGTTAAAGTAGTTCTAAGACTGTTTCGCACCAAACTCATAACTTACTTTTGTTGAGGCAATAAACAAGCATTTATTCGATAAAATGAAATGTTTGTGTTGAAATGGAAACAAGTTTTGACATCTGAATGATTTCTGTAAAAAGTGGATAAAAAATAGTATCAGAACGAACTATTTTTGGCGCAATGCTGTAATGTGAAGGGTCAAGTCTATTACGCATTCATTGCGAACTGTGCTGGAGTCACTACTGACTCGGGTTCACGGAATGAGTTAAAGTATGAGCGAGCTGAGACTCAATTTTACTGGTTATCAGCTGTTACGAATTCCGTCAGAAGACACTGGAGGTCTTTTCTTCGTCCCGCTGCAAAAAGAGGACGAATATGTGAGAAAATGTAAAAGGTTAGAAAAGAACGAGAAAGTTAAAAAGGATTGAAGAAGAGGATTTTATGGGATGACATGAATTAATTAGGAGCAGAGAGACTGCATGAGAGCACAAGATGATGGAGAATAAGACGACACTGAAGATCTATTGGACTGTAGTAATTGCGGCGAAGCCTGACTTGGCCCAATCTATCGCGGCTACCGTGTGCAGTTTTATCGATCTGCTGATTCGGATTATTTCGGGTTCCATTGAGCACCAAAAGCAATCTTGGAGTGAGACCAGTCCCCCATAGAGTCATTAACAGCGAAAGCGGAGTCAAAGGGCTTCTATAGCGACTGACTTTTCTGTGACAAAATCGGGCATCGACTTGGAGAACGCGATAAATAGTATATGTAAGCAGTGTGACTTGGTGGCAGATTTTGTGCTCTCTGTCTCTCTCTCTCTCTCTGTTTCTCTCTCTCCCTGTCTCTGTCTCTGTCTCTCTCTCTCTTTCTCTCTCTCTCTTTCTCTCTCTCTCTGTCTCTCTTTCTCTCTCTCTGTGTCTCTGTCTCTCTTTCTCTCTCTCCCTCTGTCTCTCTCTCTTTCTCTCTCTCTGTCTCTGTCTCTCTCTCTGTCTCTGTCTCTCTCTCTCTATGTCTCTCTCTGTTTGTCTCTCTCTGTTTCTGTCTCTCTGTGTCTCTCTCTCTGTCTCTGTCTCTCTCACTCACTCTCTCTCACTCTCTCTCTCTCACTCACTCACTCACTCACTCACACATACACACACACACACACACACACACGTACACACACAGGCACACACACACACGCACGAGAGAGAGAGAGAGAGAGAGAGAGAGAGAGAGAGAGAGAGAGAGAGAGAGAGAGAGAGAGAGAGAGAGAGAGAGAGAGACAAATTGACAAATTGAAATTTTATTTGATAGGCCAGAGGCCCTTTCAAAGGAGAGTGACATTTTCCATTGACAGTGCTTCTTCTCTTCGTCTTAATATGCTTCGCAACAGTGAGGCTACGCCTTTTATTATAAATGCATCTGTTGATGACACTAAACAAGCAAAAGTGTGTCTATCTGGGGGATTGGTGTGATTTCCTAAATATTTTTTTCTCAAATCTTCATACACTGGACATTGCAACAGCACGTGTATTTCATCCTCTTCCTCTTCTCCACAGCATGGACATGTACAGTCACGAATCTCATTGAATCTGTTCCTGTGAGTATAGATAGTACTGCATCCAAGTCTAAACTGAATATATATATTTCGGAAGTGTTTCAGATCACATATCTTAAGGTAAGGTTCCAAATATACATCAGTCTTAAACATTCTGTAGGTGAGAAATCGGGGACTACCTGCTATCTTTTCCATCCAGTTAACTTTAAATTTGTCGATCATTCTTTCTCTCAAATTAAGTAAAAATGCTTTCGAATCTTGGGCACACTGCTGATACCATATTTCATCAAAACCATAAGTGGCCAAAGTATCTCTTATCTTACTCACCCAATGTGCACCATCTCTTTGTAGCATCATCTCATACACTTTACGAGGATACCTCTCCTTCGACATCAGTAGAATTTTGAGCCAATATTTGATAGCACGGATTGTGGCATTGATGTACAAAGGATAGCGTCCCGTTTCTCCATATATCAATGTATTTGGTGAGCGGGATGATACATTCAGGTAACGTTTCAAACAGAAAAGATGTACATTCTCAATGGATTTACACTTATTCACTCCCCATATTTCTGCACCATACAATAGCATTTGTTGAACCTGACAATCAAAAATCTTGAAGAACAACTCGGGTACAACATTGTCAACCTTACATAACGACCGAAATATCTGGATTGCTGCTACTTTTCCTCTTGCAGCCAGATCTGACAAGCTTGAGTTTACACATAGTTTAGTCGAGAAGCACATTCCAAGGTATTTGTATTCGTTCACAACATCTAATGGACAATCGCCCAGTGACCACTTCTCACGTCTGGCTAACCGCCCTCCTAATCTGAATACGATGACCTTGGACTTTTCCCTATTGATGGACAAACCGAGTTCTTCGGACTTGCGCTTCAAAACATCGAGTTGGTTTTTAAGTCCCACAACTGTATCAGCGATAAGGGCAACATCGTCAGCGAAAAGTAGTATGAACAATTCTGTTGTGTCAGGCCATTCTAGTAAACTAGAGATTTCGCCTACCGGCAAAAGTACCTCTAGCACAGTTCACATCACGTGATGGAAGGTTTTTGGCCAATTTATGCAAGCGGAGGTCACACGAGAGGCTTGTGGGATAGCCGATGTGCTCCCTGACATACGCCGTTAAAGTAGTTCTAAGACTATTTCGCACAAAACTCTTAACTTACTCTTGTTGAGACAACAAACAAGCGTTTATTCGATACCATAAAATGTTTGTGTTGAAATGGAACCAAGATTTTACATCTGAATGATTTCTGTAAAAAGTGGAGAGAAAAATAGTATCAGAACGAACTATTTTTGGCGCAAGGCTGTAATGCCAAGGGTCAAGCCTATTACGCATTCATTGCGAACTGTGCCAGAGTCAATACTACTGACTCGGGTTTACAGAATGGTGTCAGGCATGAGCTGTACACCATGTTTACCCAATTTAATGACCTCTTTGGCAACCTCGTTAATTAAAAAGGAAAAAAGTATCGGCGAAAGATTGCAGCCTTGCTTTAAACCATTTGGGCAGTTGAAGTACCCTGTGTCCCCGTTGGTGCTCCGTACGCAGCTTTTGACAGATTCGTACATACCCTGAAGAGTTTTCAACATAGAGAGAGAGAGAGAGAGAGAGAGAGAGATCTGCAATCGTAGAAAGGAAAAAAGGAAAAGAGAAAAATAATATATTGCGGGGTTGACACACTGAGAAGCAATTGGTCTCTTTTGATTAGATAATTTTTTCAGGGTGTAATCTGTGCGATTTTTTTCTTCTTTCCCTTAAGGCTTTTACACTTGCCACAAAGAAAGTCAAATGACTTGTAATGCCTGCGATTTAGTATCGAGGCACACATTATTACACGAAAATTTGCTCCATTTATCTCAGCTTTCTTTATCCAAGCATAGTTACCATTGACAAACACAAACGTGCTCTCTGTACGACACATCTAAAGACGACTAAGCACTTCAACTCTTGCTGAAAATCGAACGGGACTGTAGATCGACGAGGTAACCTTCGATCACAGCCCAGCCTTGTACGTGCCATACCATTCGATATGGCTGCTTTTCTTTCCCCATTCAAGGCCGCGCTGTCGGTTTCGATCTGAAAAGACTAGTTATTGACGCTGGTGGCCTCGACTTTTCGGCTTGGGTGAGGACGGCGGGGGAAATTCGCATTCAGTGTACAGTCGCTTTTGTCACCTTTCTTTGTTCGAGATCGCCCTCCTCTTAATTGCGAAGAAGTGACAGTTTGCGAAAGAAGACTCTACAAAGCGCTCTCTTCATTCGCTACAAACCGATGATCCTTAAAATATCGCAAGCTCCTCCCTACCCCCAGGATTGGAGAGATTTGCAAAGGAAGATTTGCTCAGGCGATCGCTGTGGTATTAAACTGAGCGGCTAGAGATCGCTCCTGGACAAAGGTGAAATAATCTATCGCCCTTGGCTATGGCTGACAGGGTCGATTGTCCAAGACTTCCAGGGTCTGCATATCAGGTGCCAAGGTAAGAGGGGAAAAACGATCAGAGGAGTGGCCCGCCTGACTGCCTGACAAAGGGGTAACACTGTTTAACGACCATCCAAGTGGCTTCCTTCTCGAAATCTTGGGATCGGCGGTCCTGGTGTGTGAACCTTTTCTTTGGTGATCCCAGGAGAGAACAATTGCCTTCTCAGTGCACCCCAGCAACATTTCTGTCTGCATTTACCTCTTCTTTTTTTTCTTGCTACCATCGCAGACTTCTCTCTGTCTGTCTGTGTGTGTGTGTGTGTGTGTGTCTGTCTGTCTGTTTGTCTGTCTGTCTGTCTGTCTGCATTGTGTCTGTCTGGGTGTGTGTCTGTCTGTCTGGCTGTGTGTCTGTCTGTTTGTGCGTCTGTCTGTCTGTGTGTCTGTCTGTGTGTCTGTCTGTCTCTCTCTCTCTCTGTCTTTGTCTATGTCTGTCTCTTTCTCTATCTCTGTCTATCTGTCTGTCTGTCTCTCTCTCTGTCTCTCTCTCACCCCCTTTCTCTCTCTCTGTCTCTCTCTCTGTCTCTCTCTCTCTGTCTCTCTCTCTCTCTCTTTCTCTCTCTGTCTGTCTGTCTGTCTGTCTGCCTGCCTGCCCCCCACCCCTCTCTCTCTCTCTCTCTCTCTTTCTCTGTGTGTGTGTGTGTGTGTGTGTGCGTGTGTGTGTGTGTGTGTGGTTGTGTACAAGCCTATCCGCGTGCCGGAGCGCTATTGCACATACGGGCGGGTCATGGTGATGGGTGTTTAGACTGGCCAGTGTTTGCGGGTATCAAGCAAGGAAAATAGCACTCAGGCCCGACCGAGCCCAGGAGCGGGTGGCGGCGTTAAGCCTGCAATCGCCTGGTAATGCAATACGGTGATTGGGACGTGGGTTGCCTGGGGAGGTGCGAGGTCTGAGAGGCTTGCTGACTCTCAGACTCGGTGCCAACGTGCCTAGAGCAGGGCACCTGAAATCAGCTGGTCGGCTGTGGCACTCCAGAGACAAGTTCTAGCTTCCAACGTCGAAGGGGGCGGACAAACGCCACGTAGTCATAGTCCTGTAGAGGACCTGGCTTTGAAGGTGGCTAGGGTGAGAAATCAAGAGAGAGTTCGTGACTTGGAATCGAGCTGTTAAAACGATCTCCCAGCAGGAAAAAGGCACACGAAACTGTAATCCCAAGGTTTGGAGGGGCGTGCAGGCGCTTAAAGGTACTACAGCCTGCCCTGTCGTGTAACATACAGACACGAAGGCACAGCGAGGAGAAATGCGGCGAGAACATCAGTAATCCAGTGGCCAAAGCATTGGAGTAGCAATTGCGAGGTCATGAGTTTGATGCCGGCACAAGTTTCTCTCTCTCAGACAGCAGTATGTCTATTTCAATGGACATGCTTCTTTTTGTGGCCATTTACAAGTGGGTGTGCCACAAGGTTCTGTCTTAGGTCCTCTTCTGTTCTGCCTATTCATTAATGACCTACCATTACATATCTCTGATAAAGAGGTTACATGTAATATGTTTGCTGATGATGTAACACTTTCAACCTCAGGTGTCAGGACTGAATGTGTGGCAGTAAAACTTCAAAGGAGCCTGGATGAAATATGTTCCTGGTGCTCTTCGAATCATATGGTCATTGATCCTTCCAAAACGAAATATATGGTGATAACTACGAGACAAAAACATCAAATATATCCTTTATCTCTTCCTCTTGTTCTTGATTCTTTGAGAATCGAAAACATTGTTGAGCGCAAAGTTCTTGGTGTAATAATTGATGATCATTTAGGATGGCAATCACACATTGATTATATTTGTAAAAAAAATATCAATTAATCTATTTCTTCTCTCCAAATTAAGACATATTGTTGACGTTCAAACTTGCAAAATCTTCTTCCATCCTCATATCTTATCTCACGTTAATTATGCGTCAACAATTTGGGATGGCTGTAGTGACGCTAACTTGAAAAGGCTGAAGTCATTGTATCGAAGAGCCTCTAAGCTTATGGTAACGGATAGTTCACTATCTACAAATGACAAAATGAAAGAACATAACATATTGCCTTTTCATAAACATTTACAATTCAATAAATGTGTCTTAATGAAAGGAATTAATGATTATGATGTGCCTGATTATTTGATAAACTTATTCCAACATTCAAATATTCGTGTACATAACTTTATAATACCACAACCTAGGATTGATTTGTTTAAACATAGCCTATCTTATTCAGGGGCTACTACGTGGAACACACTACCCAATGAGCGACTTTTTTGGAAATTATCTCCCTTGCCGCCGCTTGGCGGCGCGTCGGCTCCAAGGGGCTTGGTTGGTACACAGGACAAGTTCTTTCGCTTAGATTAGACCTGAGTGTTCGAGGTTTTTTAATTGTTTTCTTGCTGTCGCTTTCAAATCTGTTCACAGTACTAGGCTGGCTGGTTTACTTAGATGTGATTTTTTAAAATGCGTGCTAGCTGATATTAGGTTTAGAGCTTGAATTTTCAATGATATTACGCTTACAACTCCAGTGTTCGAACCAATGAAAACCACGGAAAGAGATGGCCGTTTCGTTCCTTGCATCTCATTGGCCAGCTTGTCATGAGGTCAGCCCGTGATCACGCGCTGACCTCATGACAGTTGTAAGCGAAAAAGCGAGTTGTAAGCGTAGATGTGATTTTTTTAATGCGTGCTAACTGATATTAGGTTTAAAGCTTGAATTTTCAATGATATTACGCTTACAACTCACTTTTTCGCTTACAACTGTCATGAGGTCAGCGCGTGATCACGGGCTGACCTCATGACAAGCTGGCCAATGAGATGCAAGGAACGAAACGGCCATCTCTGTCCGTGGTTTTCATTGGTTCGAACACTGGAGTTGTAAGCGTAATATCATTGAAAATTCAAGCTCTAAACCTAATATCAGCTAGCACGCATTAAAAAAATCACATCTAAGTAAACCAGCCAGCCTAGTACTGTGAACAGATTTGAAAGCGACAGCAAGAAAACAATTAAAAAACCTCGAACACTCAGGTCTAATCTAAGCGAAAGAACTTGTCCTGTGTACCAACCAAGCCCCTTGGAGCCGACGCGCCGCCAAGCGGCGGCAAGGGAGATAATTTCCAAAAAAGTCGCTCATTCTCTAAAAATTGCAAAATCTTTAGAGAAATTTAAATTGAAACTACATACTTTTCTTATGCAGTCATCCTAGATACTTTCATCTTATTCTGAATTCACTTTGTGGCTATTTTCAACGTGGTATTTCGTTACCATGATTTGATTGTAACCTGTGTTATTGTGTGAATTTTGTGTGGGATAGAGTGTGGGTGGGTGCGTAGAGGTGGGGGATGGGATTGGATTTGTTTGTTTGTTTCTTGTTTTAACAAGGGCTGGATGTAAGATAGGGAGTTATGCCTAATTCATGTATTGCCCTTGAAAAATAAAGTTTAATCAATCAATCAATCAATCAATCAATCAATCAATCAATCAATCAATCAATCAATCAATCTCTCTCTCTCTCTCTCTCTCTCTCTCTCTCTCTCTCTCTCTCTCTCAGTAGTACGCAAGTCGATCTTGCAAACAGAGCGAAGGCAGGACTTGCTCTAATACATATATCACTGAAGAAAATCCCTCACATTACTCCCGATGTATATTTCAAATTATTCGACGCTCAGATCCAACCAATTATGATGTAAGGAGCTGAAGTGTAGGGTATTGACGATTGTAGCAAAATAGAAAGTGTCCACTTGTTCGCTTTGAAATATTTCTTGAATGATTCATCTCGCACAACAAATGTGATGGTTTATGGTGAGATGGGTCGTTATCCTTTGTATGTGAATGCCATAATAAGGTGTGTAAAATATTGGTTGAAAATCATGAGTATGGAAGAATACAGACTTCCTCGTCGAGTCTATGAGATGATGCAACGTAGCGGACAGGTTTTTTGTGGTCTTCTGGTATCGAACATGATTTTAGACACGTATGAGACCGACAAACTGTTACAAATGAGCGTTCATTTCTGATAATGCTTTTTAAAAAGTTGGGGAATAAGTTTCGTCGGGAATGGCGAACAAAACTAGAAGAAAGTAGTAGATTTGTATTGTACAGGGAGATAAAACATTTACTCGAGCCAGAATGTTATCTGCATGCCATTGACAAGAAGGCATTCAAGAATGTAATCCCGCTTTCGCATGGGTATTAACGATTTGTCTACTCATAGATTCAGATACAGTTCTGGGCTATCACAAACCCTCTGTCCATTATGTAGAGAGAAAGATGAGGATGAAATTCACTTTGTTTTGGAAAGTCTTGCTTTGTCTGATATTCGTCAGCAATATATCATGGTATATCTTCAAGGAAGCCCTAGGAATAATCTTGTCACTCTGTTTTCAGCAGAGAGTCCATCTGTGGTCAGACCAGTAAGTGTATTCTTACTGAAGGCATTCAAGAGAAGATCCGAGGCACTGGACTCTGTCGAGTCAGACAGTTTCTACATTGATTAGTCGAGTTATTGTTGACACTGTCTCCGGATCGTAATTGACTTGAAGCTGTAATATGATTGTGTTACGAGATTTTGTAAA
This sequence comes from Theodoxus fluviatilis, assembly GCA_034096865.1. Lineage (NCBI taxonomy): Eukaryota > Metazoa > Mollusca > Gastropoda > Cycloneritida > Neritidae > Theodoxus > Theodoxus fluviatilis. The sequence goes on from JAWQFJ010002382.1 coordinate 70,155, forward strand.
CTCCTTTGAAATGCGCCGGTGGCCTGATCTAATAAACTTTTCGTTCTCTCTCTCTCTCTCTCTCTCTCTCTCTCTCTCTCTCTCTCTCTCTCTCTCACTCTGTGTGTCTGTCTGTGTGTCTGTCTGTCTGTCTGTCTGTGTGTCTGTCTGTCTGTGGTGCGTGCTCGCATGTGTATGTGTGTGTTTCCACAGAAGAGGAGCAGCTCTACAGTGACAGCTGATGTCTGACACTGTCTTTCTCAGTGTTGACTGCCTATTCCCCGTGGGTCAGTGGCAAGCCTAGATCCACCGCGCTACCGTACGCTATTCGTGAAAGGTTAGGGCAGTCAAGACAACACATGTTCTTACTCCAAGCAAAGAACATAGACATATCTATATGTCTATATGTCTATGTTCTTTGCTCCAAGCAACGTGTGATTTTGTAGTCAATGGCCTTACATAGCCTTAAAAAACAGACAGTGCTGTTATTCTCATTTAGTCGTTCTTTCATTTGATTGCCTTTGCAGATAGTACTCGCAGGATTAGTTGACGAATGTGACGTGTTTCTTGCAAAGCTGAACCCCCTTTGAACTGCTCTTGGTCAAAGTTCACACATGCATAACATTTATAAGCTTTGAGATGGTGTAATCAAGAAGACATGCTTTTCTGGATCAAATATTCGTGACACTTATGTGCAGCCATTATTGGTTCGCATTTATTCTTAGCGTATAACTGAGTACGCCGAGGGTGTAGTTAGAAAAAAGGTAGATTTTTTTATAATGTGCGTGTATCTGTGCATTTTTTATGCATGCACGATGGAATAGCCAATACTGAAGTACGTCAGTAGCTTGTACCTGTGAGAAGGAGGAGGGGGTAGTAAACGGTGCAGTCGAGCTATGAAGTGGCGGTGAGCTTCCTTACTGAAATCCCCCTGTGATCGGGGGAACAGACCCACCGCTTCTCCTTACGCGATTCGTACGAGACGATTAACTAGGAACACCGTGACCTGATTTGCGTTTACTCTTAATTATTCTAGTGATTTTGGTGCTCAATGGCCATACAATGATACATGCCTACAAAGGATAATAAGCCATAAAACACCATCCATCCATCCATCGTTACTGAGACCACACAGAGACAACTGCTACAGAAATGTCGAGTCGAAAAGTGAAAACCGTTGCTTTCGCAGCGCGACCCATAATCCATCTTTGCGTCTCACGCCAAATTACACTCTCTACCAATGCTGGGGCTGGGCGGCGGGATCAATCCTTCACTAGTAGGCCTACTACGACAGATAAAATGCACACAGGACACGTACCAGAACCATCTCCACTCCCTGGAGAGTACTTCAACTCGATCTGATTCACTGCTGCAATCGCATCACATCACATATTCATAGCCGTCAGACGTACTCAGCTTTACTCCTAGGTGAAAAGACCACACACGTGGCAATGTGAGATTCTGGAAAAGGAAGGGTTTGAGGGAGATAACCCAGTGGTGTAGGTGGCGCACACACGTCAATCAGACTGGGAAAATCCACTGTCGTGTGCCTCGCTTTTGGTCAAGTACTGTACTCCTCACCATTCCAGGCCCGAGGGTGAGATCGATCAAGCGCTACTGCCCTGTCAGCCGTCGTATCGAGGGTGACCAAGCATTCTACATGTACTGACACTGATAGCGCCCTTGCTGACTCTGACCAATCGAGCTATCCTTTTAGCTCTCTGAAGACTTACCTGCAACCTGGTTCAAGGTTTTTGATGCGCAAATCCAGCCAACATTGCTTTATAGATCGGAAGTGCGGGGTTTTAGTGACTACAAATGCATTGAAAGTGTCCATTTGGTTGTACTGAAGTGGTTTTGGAATGTATCATCCAGAACCCCGAATGTATTCTTAAAAAGGGCGATAAAGCCTTCTTCTGCTTTGAGACACAGTGGACGCCCACTTTCCATCATACTCCTCCATCATCCTTATCTTCAACTCCCTCGCAGATCTATGTATACCATTCACATTTTGGTTTCGTCATACTTTCTCAAACCTATATTTACAAAATGCATCTTTTATTATATGAGCCCACCTGTCTGTATCACATGTCATCATTATGTTTACTACAGAGTCACTTGATACGTCGCGTAGATTCAATACATTTTTGGGTCGAGCACTTTAGCACACGATGTAATGCAAACTTGTATTGTTGTGAACAGAAACCCCGCATATGACTATTTTAGGCAATACTTGACGAGGCACTTTGAATGTGGTAGCAGTTATCGGTTCTTCGTTTAATTAGCGCAGCCGAACTAAGATTGCGTTGTCTTGCTTGAACCAAGAACAGAACATTATCACCATAGTTCTCACTGTCTTTCATTGCTGTCTGCATGCAACCTACTTACGCGAAGATACATTTTCAGGTGTCTAAGCGACTGTTACTACATAAAATGGGTCAGATGCACAATATCCCAGCGAAGTGCTAATGATTTTGTTGTATTCCTCCAAACAATAGGTACCATGTAGCACGTAGATCCTCTTCTCTGTTCATAGCCGTTGTGCTGTTCGTCCTCCTGAACTTTCACTGTGACCAAAGACCCAAGAGATTAACAGCACTCTTTCCTTTCAGATTGTGTTAGTAGTGAGCTATTGCTTGACATAGCACCTGCTTGTTTGTTCGTAGTGCCTCATGTCATGGTGTGTGTGAGTGAGTGTGTGTGCGTGCGTGCGTGCGTGTGTGTGTGTGTGTGTGTGTGTGTGTGTGTGTGTGTGTGTGTGTGAGTGTGAGTATGTGCTTCCACGTGGGTAGTGTAGGTCACACTTATGGCCAACTTTTTAAGCACACCCCGTATCCAGAACGGCGATTTATCTTTTTAACACTCGATTTATCCCCTAAACCCGGGTTATCTTGATTGGTTAGATAAGGTACGCTCGTCAGAGGATCTTAGGTTGCGCTTTGCTATATATACTGGTTTCCAGCCAAGGGAGAGCGGAACAGATAGTTGGAGTCGTCTGAGTTGAGAGATAAATCGGGGTTAAAATAACTCGCCGTTCTGGATACGGGCTCAGTAGAGTTGGTAACCCATGTGCCTTTAGAGTTTGTCTTAGCTCCTGGTTCACCATCAGATTTCATTTGCTTACACGATGTATAACATAAACTGATGAAAAGGACGGTGTTTAAAGATCAGAAGGTGAATCAGATGGTCTTTTTGATGCCCCATCCTGCAATACTTTGTGGCCTTCGATAAAGGCACACGCCGTCGTCGTTCTCGCCCTAATCTTCGTCGTTATTGTTGACAACAAAGGCGGCGGCCGCGACGACGTTGGCAGCGGCGGCGATGAAAACGACGCTCTGATGGTGTTTGTACTGGTGACAACGGCGACGACGACGACGATGATGATAATGACGACGACGACGACGATCAAGACGATAATGATGATGACGATGACGATGATTACGGCGGTGACGACGACGACGACAATTATGATGTATCGGTGGTGGTCGTGGTGCATTTCACACCTCTGCTGCAACTACTGCTGTTACCTTCGTTAATTTTGTTACCGTTGTTATCGTCGCCGCCGGTGAAGTTAGAGTTGTAGTTATTCGTATTGGTGTCTTTGTTGCTGTTGTTGTTTGTGGCGATGATGTGATGATGGTTGTGGTGGTACTGATCGGGGGTGTTCGTGGCTAATTGTGTTTGCCGCTGCTAATGTTCTCTTTTGAATCTTTCGCCAGATCGTTAGAATTAAAAATAATATCTGGATAGACAAGTCCGATATACGTCTTTGCAAACCTATTTCGTATAAGATTTGCATACATCACCATAAAAAGTTAATACGTTTCGATTTTTACTGTGATTTCTTCCATGTATGCTGCCTCCTGCAGGAACCGTGTTAACGCTTGCCCAAGCGAGTGGCGTCATGCATGCAGGTGTAAATTAGAAAGCGGCTCCACCCAGGTGTACATGCCATTTTCAATGAAGTCCATCAGGTGTGCAACATCAGATGATAAGTTCTATCAAAAGATTTGTGACACGTCATTCAGGAATATGATCATTCTCACTCTCACTATAGCATTGCTCTCTCCAGAAATACAATGCATCTCGACAAAATGCTAAAGAGATCAGCCCATCCCTAGCAAAGAAACTCATTTACACAGTTTCGTATCGTGACTGAGTCATTACCGCATTTGTTTTCCAGGTTATTGAGAGCTATCGACGCCTGCTGTGGATGATCGACAAGCAACATTTCCCTGCCGACTACGATCCACCACCCCACTATGGCTTACTGGTCTGTAGTTCTATTCGCCCCAGACCTTGGTGAAATGGACCTCAGTGATTTAGTCCTCGTTTTAAAATACATGTGAAGTCAGTATAGAAACAGAATCTCAATCTCTCTCTCTCTCTCTCTCTCTCTCTCTCTCTCTCTCTCTCTCTCTCTGTCTCTCTCTCTCTCTCTCTCTCGCTCTGTGTGTGTGTCTCTCCCCCCCCCCTCTCTCTCTCTCTCTCTCTCTCTCTCTTTCTCCACTCTTCCTGTCCCTCTCCACTCTTTTTATCTCTCTCTTTTTGTCTCTCTCTCTCTCTGTATCTCTCTCTCCACTCTTTTAATCTCTCCACTCTTTCTATTTCTCTCTCCACTCTTTCTATGTCTCTCTCCACTCTTTATATTTCTCTCTCCACTCTTTCTATGTCTCCACTCTTTTTATCTCTTCACTTTCTGTCTCTCTCTCCACTCTTTCTATCTTTCTCTCCACTCATTATCTCTCTCTCCACTTTCTCACCACTCTTTCTTTCTCTGTCTCTGTCTCTCTCTGTCTCTCTCTTTGTCTCTGTCTCCGTCTCTGTCTCTGTCTGTCTGTCTGTCTGTCTGTCTGTCTGTCTGTCT
>JAWQFJ010002382.1:82500-85000 GCA_034096865.1 Theodoxus fluviatilis
CTCCAAACTCTTCCTTTGTCTTGTCTATTTTGCTCCAAACACTTGCTTTGCCTTGTCTATTTTGCTCCAAACACTTGCTTTGCCTTGTCTATTTTGTTCCAAGCACTTGCTTTGCCTTGTCTACTTTGCTCCAAACACTTCCTTTGCCTTGTCTACTTTGCTCCAAACACTTGCTTTGCCTTGTCTATTTTGCTCCAAACACTTGCTTTGCCTTGCCTACTTTGCTCCAAACACTTGCTTTGCCTTGTCTATTTTGCTTCAAACACTTGTTTTGCCTTGTCTACTTTGCTCCAAACTCTTGCTTTGCCTTGTCTACTTTGCTCCAAACACTTGCTTTGCCTTGTCTACTTTGCTCCAAACACTTGCTTTGCCTTGTGTATTTTGCTCCAAACACTTGCTTTGCCTTGTCTACTTTGCTCCAAACTCTTGCTTTGCCTTGTCTACTTTGCTCCAAACACTTGCTTTGAATTGTCTACTTTACTCCAAACTCTTCCTTTGCCTTGTCTACTTTGCTCCAAACACTTGCTTTGCCTTGTCTACTTTGCCTTGTCTACTTTGCTCCAAACATTTGCTGTGCCTTGTCTACTTTGCTCCAAACTCTTGCTTTGCCTTGTCTACTTTGCTCCAAACTCTTCCTTTGCCTTGTCTACTTTGCTCCAAACACTTCCTTTGGCCTGTCTACTTTGCTCCAAATACTTGCTTTGCCTTGTCTAATTTGCCTTGTCTACTTTGTTCCAAACAGTTTTTTTTGCCTTGTCTACTTTGCTCCAAACACTTGCTTTGCCTTGTCTACTTTGCTCCAAACACTTCCTTTGCCTTGTCTACTTTGCTCCAAACTCTTGCTTTGCCTTGTCTATTTTGCTCCAAACTCTTGCTTTGCCCTGTCTACTTTGCTCCAAACACTTCCTTTGCCTTGTCTACTTTGCTCCAAACACTTGCTTTGCATTGTCTAATTTGCTCCAAACTCTTCCTTTGCCTTGTCTACTTTGCTCCAAACTCTTCCTTTGCCTTGTCTATGTTGCTCCAAACACTTGCTTTGCCTTGTCTACTTTGCTCCAAACACTTGCTTTGCCTTGTCTACTTTGCTCCAAGCACTTGCTTTGCCTTGTCTACTTTGCTTCAAACACTTGCTTTGCCTTGTCTACTTTGCTCCAAACTCTTGCTTTGCCTTGTCTACTTTGCTCCAAACACTTGCTTTGCCTTGTCTACTTTGCTTCAAACACTTGCATCGTTTATCTTCCCGGCAGACTGCCCTCAACTTCCCTATATTCTTTTTGCATTGGGCATCGCTATCTAAGCATCCACACATGAATCAATCATCCATCCATCATTTATCCATCCACCCATCCATCTATTCTTCTACCTATCCATCCATTCATCCATCCATCTGTCCACTTTTTCCGTCCGTCCATCCGTCTATCATCCACCCATCCATTCCCCATCTATCCATTCATCCATCCGTCCATCCATCTATTCATGAATTCATGTATCCATCCATCCATTCATCCATGTATCCATTTATCCTATTTTCGTTCATCAATCCTCCCACCGATCCATTTATCCACCCATCCATTCATCCAACCATTGATTAATCCAAACATCCACCGATTTACCTACCCATCCATCCGTCCATCCATCCGTCCATCCATTCATCCATCCATCCATCCATTCATCCACCCACCCATCCATCCATCCATTCATCCATCCATCCATCCATCCACCCACCCACCCACCCACCCACCCATCCATCCATCCATCCATATATTTCTAAGCTTTTATTTATCCCTTCATCCACGCCATCCATCCACCCACTTACCCAACACTGGTTTCTCTCGTCACAGTTAAATAGCTTGTCATTCCCACAGCACCGAATTGGTTACTTTGTTTAAAACATGTCGGTCGCTTTATGGTGCATATGACGTGCCTTTGTTCTGGCGTCCTCCATAAATAGCTTTGCCCTACGTGCAAATCTCTTTTTTTTTAACATGTCGGTCGCTTTATGTTGCCTATGCCGTGATCAATGAAGTCAAGTCACGTGTGATAGCATTTCTTAATCCTTCCATTTTGATAAACCGACAGACAAGTCGTTCAATTTTTCCAAAATGGAGAATCCAGTAATAAAATTTAGCAGGGTGTGTTTAACAACCATAGCACAATGGCTTGTGTAGTTTTCATTGTTTTCGAAAACGTGAAAAGTTTCATGTTTCCTGAGAGCAAGTGCATAGGGAAGGCTAGGCGATCTGTTTAATCAACGCATATTTGGCTGTTTTATTGGGCCCGGCACAGAATAGAAAGCTGCACTTCACAGTGTTGAATAATTTCATTGCTTTGCTTTCATTCCTCGACCATCGGCACGATGACATCCTACAGTTGTTTTGAAAACGTAACCGTTTTTACAGAAGTAAAAAAACGGACCATAAAAAAGGGGTGGGCAGTTCAACAGACGCATTTTTACTCCAGTCGACACACATTTCATTGGAAAATGCTGTGAACAACACAG
>JAWQFJ010002382.1:95000-105000 GCA_034096865.1 Theodoxus fluviatilis
TATTTACCTTTGTGTCCAATGTGCATCCTGCATATTTCCATCCCAGGGAAAGTGTGAATATCGCAATATTTACCTTTGTGTCCAATGTGCATCCTGCATATTTCCATCCCAGGGAAAGTGTGAATATCACAATATTTACCTTTGTGTCTAATGTAGCCTTCACATTTGAATTTGTTTCAGTAGAAAGTGTTTCATGTTTTAGTCGTACCAAACTGGCATTGACAAGTTAATGCCTTGCTCTAAAATGATTAGTTTTTTCATAGATAAAAATCAGTTTTGGCGATCTTCGTAGTTTAGTGGTTGGGCTTTCTGGCCAAAGTGAGAGCAACCTTAAAAGCATCCCTGGCCACTATTCTTGCTGCCAACCCCCTGCAGTACACTGCTCTTGTGGTGATGAACTTGCTTGTGCTTAGTAAATTAAGGAATCATCATCACCATCATCACCATCATCATCTTAGTCGTCGTCGTCGTCGTTGTCGTCGTTGTCGTCGTGGTCGTCATCGTAATCGTCGTCATCATCATCGGCATCATCATCATCGTCGTCATCGTCGCCGCCGTCGCCGTCGTCGTCGCCGTCGTCGTCATTATTATCGTCATTGTCGTCGTCGTAGTCATAATGTTATCGTCACCTCAGTCGTCGTCGTCATCTTCGTCGTTGTTGTTCTCGTTGATATATTTGACATGATTTGTACTTCACCTGCGCAATAGCCTTTATATGAAATTTTGATTCAACACATTTACTGTATTGCATGCATTTTACGCTGTCACACAATGATTCACGCCCTTTAGAATGCGAAAAATCAGTCAATTCTATTTGCAAGACATATGAATACATGCCTTTCTCGCCGTTTACGCTATTTTTATTATATGTGTCATTTTGCAATATCAGCTTCAATAACCTTTCATGATAGCACTCGTTTTCGTAAATAAGGTTAATTTTGGTTCACATTTCATGTCATTTGGTACACTTAAACATATCTGCAATGAAACAGCAGACTTTGCCAGAGAGAGAGAGAGAGAGAGAGAGAGAGAGAGAGAGAGAGAGAGAGAGAGAGAGAGAGTTTTACTGACCAATAGGCTGACTGATTCACAGACAGAATCGCTAACAACATCCATTAACTCGTTCAGTATGACTCTTGGTAACTAATCACTCGTCAAATTACTCACTCATTTACTAATTCATTTACCAAGTGACCCATTCCCTCATTAAGTGACACACTCGCTTACCAATTGACTCACTCGCTCATTACCCACCCACCCACCCAGCCATTCACTCACTTACCCACCTACCCATCCACTTGTCACACAAATTCACTTATTCATTCACTAGCACTCATTCACACACTCAGTGCGAACTGATGCAGTCACATAAAAATTCTGCGAGCATGCACTCACGCACTCTCTTTTTCGCTCGCTTACTTTCTGCCTCGACGACCCATTAATTTAATCAGGATGCAAACAACAAATAGATTGAAGACACGCCGACACTAAATCACACTACACTGCTGCTAAAACGAAAAATGAGGTATAAGCAACTTTGCTCATGATCACTGCGTCGAACTCAAACTGTAATACTTGAAGTTTCATATTTTAAACTACGTGCAATTTGTGGCTTTTCTTGGATTGACACGGAGTGCATACATGCCAGAAAGCATTCACGCTTTACTATATGTTGACACAAGCAAACGTGCGTGCTATCCGAAACAGCAAGTTGTGGAGTAGAGTGTTACGAGGATTTTGTTCATAGAAAGATGGAACCGCTGTAAGTACGATGGAGGTTGCTGCACAGATGGAATATGAGATCGGTGGTAGCAGAAGATCTTTGATGGTTGTGAAATGGAAAAAGTGGGATTATCTGTGTAATCCAATTGCCTTAATGCTCACTATTTAAAACTGCTTTCCTGAAACCAGTGTGGACTCAGATAGTGCAATTAACTCTTGATGAAGCTGGAAAGGCCGCTTTTAACCGGGCTAACACCCTGTTCACGAACCAGGGGTGCGTTCAGGCTTCCATTCCGCAGGCACTGAGAAGGCGCAGTGGTGTGAATGCGCAACTACACTCGGCCTGACTCGACTGCGAAGTCTGAACGACGTTGGAGACCTGTGAAATGTAGCTCTGCACAGGCCTTTGCGTCTCGAACGCGTCCTTGTTTTGAAGTGTAGGCCTACGCAGTGTTCCCGGGACATGCTCTGGCCGGGCGCTCAAACCGCCATTTTTTTCTCGGCACGTATGCAACCGCTCATTTTAAGGATTACTGACAAGCATGCGAAGAAACTGTAACAAAATAACTGTGTTGATTTCTTAGAGCGCTGTGTAGAATACATCAGCAGTTTATTTAAATTGCTATGTTATTTAAATCAAGATGTGGGTCGAAGTCAATTTCAATCGAATGTCGGGCCACAGAGCTAAACGATACTATGCAGTTTTTCATGTAACTGTAGTTCGGCCAGACGATTCCTGGCAGACGATCTTTTCGTACTCTCCGGACAAGTTCGTGAGCGGAGTGTTGGCCTGGTTAAGAACTGCTCTAAGCTAGCCTCGGAGTAGAGTACTCCCCAGGAAATGGAGATGGTGCTGGTACCTCGCTTTGTGTGTCATATCAGTCTGCTCCTGCGTTTGTGCTCTGGTGCAAATAAAGGATCGATGAAATGGTTCGATGATCAGGCGGTAAAGTGCAAAACGGTTCGAGGCCGAGACATGGCTGAGAAGTCGCTGTGCCAAAGCACTGCCTGTGCCCTATGTTGCAGGCAGAGAAGCTGAAGGGAGACTGCAGAGCTTTCTTCCACATCAGTAGCTTCCAAGACCCTGCAGTCCTGGACTTCTACGATCGGTGAGCATCGTGCTGACGTCTCTCTACTGGTTCGCAATGAAAACAGGCGCTACTTCAAAGAAAGCAGAGTGCCACATGCTCTGAATCAAAACACCCATTTGATTTACGTCTGCTAACAAAAGTGACGGGAACAAGCAGCTGAGACTTAAGCCAACCCTCTCCCTTCGGTGCATTTATCAGTTGCCTCTCCCCGTTCACCCTTACCTCTGCAGTACGTAAAGATTGTTGCACACAATGCAACGAAGCGACACTTTTTTTTTGCTTATCGTCACGACGACCCTCTCTTTGGCGAGTTGCTCTTATACCGATCTACATGATTCAACACGGCTACAATAATGTAACTACATTTCTCCCTGAAGTTCCTTTCTTATTGGTTGATTGATGGCTGCTTTGTCGCCGGCAAATGACCTGCTTTCTATTCGAAGCAGCGAACTTTTTTTTTACCCATGCACGATCTGCTTGCTTCTTCTGTGCGTCTTGCACATTGAGCGTAAGGTCAAGTCCTAACGTGGCCCATTCTTTGCTGATTGAGCGTAAGGTCAAGTCCTGACGTGGCCCATTCTTTGCTGATTGAGCGTAAGGTCAAGTCCTGACGTGGCCCATTCTTTGCTGATTGAGCGTAAGGTCAAGTCCTGACGTGGCCCATTCTTTGCTGATTGAGCGTAAGGTCAAGTCCTTACGTGGCCCATTCTTTGCTGATTGAGCGTAAGGTCAAGTCCTGACGTGGCCCATTCTTTGCTGATTGAGCTTAAGGTCAAGTCCTGACGTGGCCCATTCTTTGCTGATTGAGCGTAAGGTCAAGTCCTGACGTGGCCCATTCTTTGCTGATTGAGCGTAAGGTCAAGTCCTGACGTGGCCCATTCTTTGCTGATTGAGCTTAAGGTCAAGTCCTGACGTGGCCCATTCTTTGCTGATTGAGCGTAAGGTCAAGTCCTGACGTGGCCCATTCTTTGCTGATTGAGCTTAAGGTCAAGTCCTGACGTGGCCCATTCTTTGCTGATTGAGCGTAAGGTCAAGTCCTGACGTGGCCCATTCTTTGCTGATTGAGCGTAAGGTCAAGTCCTGACGTGGCCCATTCTTTGCTGATTGAGCTTTAGGTCAAGTCCTGACGTGGCCCATTCTTTGCTGATTGAGCTTAAGGTCAAGTCCTGACGTGGCCCATTCTTTGCTGATTGAGCGTAAGGTCAAGTCCTGACGTGGCCCATTCTTTGCTGATTGAGCTTAAGGTCAAGTCCTGACGTGGCCCATTCTTTGCTGATTGAGCGTAAGGTCAAGTCCTGACGTGGCCCATTCTTTGCTGATTGAGCGTAAGGTCAAGTCCTGACGTGGCCCATTCTTTGCTGATTGAGCTTAAGGTCAAGTCCTGACGTGGCCCATTCTTTGCTGATTGAGCGTAAGGTCAAGTCCTGACGTGGCCCATTCTTTGCTGATTGAGCTTAAGGTCAAGTCCTGACGTGGCCCATTCTTTGCTGATTGAGCTTAAGGTCAAGTCCTGACGTGGCCCATTCTTTGCTGATTGAGCGTAAGGTCAAGTCCTGACGTGGCCCATTCTTTGCTGATTGAGCTTAAGGTCAAGTCCTGACGTGGCCCATTCTTTGCTGATTGAGCGTAAGGTCAAGTCCTGACGTGGCCCATTCTTTGCTGATTGAGCTTAAGGTCAAGTCCTGACGTGGCCCATTCTTTGCTGATTGAGCTTAAGGTCAAGTCCTGACGTGGCCCATTCTTTGCTGATTGAGCGTAAGGTCAAGTCCTGACGTGGCCCATTCTTTGCTGATTGAGCTTAAGGTCAAGTCCTGACGTGGCCCATTCTTTGCTGATTGAGCTTAAGGTCAAGTCCTGACGTGGCCCATTCTTTGCTGATTGAGCTTAAGGTCAAGTCCTGACGTGGCCCATTCTTTGCTGATTGAGCTTTAGGTCAAGTCCTGACGTGGCCCATTCTTTGCTGATTGAGCTTAAGGTCAAGTCCTGACGTGGCCCATTCTTTGCTGATTGAGCTTAAGGTCAAGTCCTGACGTGGCCCATTCTTTGCTGATTGAGCTTAAGGTCAAGTCCTGACGTGGCCCATTCTTTGCTGATTGAGCTTAAGGTCAAGTCCTGACGTGGCCCATTCTTTGCTGATTGAGCTTAAGGTCAAGTCCTGACGTGGCCCATTCTTTGCTGATACGGTTTCAGGTTGCATTGCATTGCACGACCCTTTCATATCAGGGATTGCTTCGTTCGGCTTGGGTGTCAGTGGACACTCAGTAGCGAGAGATTTATTGACGTGGCTTTACAAATTAAGATGTACAGGGGAAAGTATTCCTACATATCGAAAGCTGCGATTGAGGCTGATTGCTCTCTTCTAGTATTTCCTGCCCCTCTCTCCCCTCTCATGATTCCAGGAAAACACACATTCCCCCTAACATCACCTCGTCCATCTGTTCACACACACACACACACTCACACACACACACACCTCTTTTACTACTCTCACTTCAAAACTACGCTCACTTCCCACTTGCATTCTCCTATGCACCCCGTCAGCCCTCCTGATCCCCGCTCCCCATTCCTCCTACTCCCACTCTCCACCTCACTCCCACTCTCACTCCCAACCTCACCCCCCTATTCCCCATCTCATTCCCTTCCCATTTCTCCCCCAACCCCATTCTACTCCCACTTCTCCTCTCCCTCCCTCCCCCCCCCCCCTCCCTCTCTATCCCCACATCCCACCCTCACTCGACTACCTGCTTATTCCCATTTCTCTCCACATCATCCTCTTTCCCCAACTCATTTCCACCCCACTCCTCTCCTACTGACGGCTCTGCTCACATTCCTCATTGTCCTCTCAAATACCACCCTCCACCTTATCTCGATTCTCCACCCCACCCCGATGCTCCCCCTCATCGCGGTTCTGCACCCCACCCTACTCCAATGCTCCACTCCACCCCAATGCTCCACTCCACCCCAATGCTCCACTCCACCCCCAATGCTTCACTCCACCCCAATGATCCACCTTACCCCGATTCTCCACCCCCATTGCTCCACCCCACTCCGATTCTCCACCCACCTCGATTCTCCACTCCACCTCGATTTTCCACCTCACCCCAATGCTCCACTTCGCCTCGATTCTCTATCTCACCCCAATGCTCCACTCCACCCTGATTCTCCACCTCACCCCAATGCTCCACCTCACCCTGATTCTCCACCTCACCTCGATTTTCCACCTCACCCCAATGCTCCACTTCACCTCGATTTTCCACCCCACGCCAATGCTCCACTCCACCCTGATTCTCCAACCCACTCAATGCTCCACTCCACCCTGATTCTCCACCCCACCTCGATTTTCCACCTCACCCGAATGCTCCACTTCACCTCGATTTTCCACCCCACGCCAATGCTCCACTCCCCCCTGATTCTCCACCTCACCTCGATTCTCCACCCCACCCCAATGCTCCACTCCACCCTGATTCTCCACCTTACCCCGGTGCTCCACCCTATTTCGGTCCCCCACACCAACCCGATTCTCCACACCAACCCGATTCGCCACACGAACCCGGTTTTCCACATCAACCCGATTCTCCACACCAACCCGGTTCTCCACACCAACCTGATTCACCACACCAACCCGATACTCTACCTCCCTCCTATTCTCCTCCTCAACTGGATTCTCCACGCCACTCCTATTCCCTACTTGACCTCGATTCTCCACCATCTGCACTGACTGCAGCGGATGCGACAACTTGTTTTATATTTTTCTCCTCAGTACGCTTTCCTTTTTTAATCATCTCTACGTCAACACCCCTCCCTCCCTCCCTCCCTCCCTCCCCTAGTCTGCCAACTCTCCCTCAACCCTACGGTCTTTCCAGCATCCGCTCCACCCCCACCACGCCCACTCTGAGGATGTTTTCGACACAAAATAAAGACACGCAGTTAATCAGAAGCCCGAGAAAGAAAAACCAGCCAGTATAGAAGGAAGCATAGAAAGGATATTACTAGTCTGTTTTGTACTCTTTTGTCGCCCATTATTACAAAAGGTGCTTCTCTGGTATACCGTGGTCCTTGCACACGGGAAGCGCGTCTGTGAACTGTGAAAGGGCAAACACAACTTGGTCAGAGTTCCTACGTCATCACCGTTTCACTAAAAAAAATTCCATCATTCAGCATATCTTATGACAATGTTAGAATGTTAACATTTGTACATGTATTATAATTTTGATTTATTTATTTCGATATTGTTTCATTAAATTATTTAATTCACAGGGTTTTCCCTTGTCCTTTCTTTTGAGGTGTGTACATATATATGTTAACATTGTTGTTCAACACGATTTGTTCGTTTGGTCCAAATCGAGCTATCCGTAGGCTAAAATATATGTATATCTTAAAGAAATGACGCTTTTCATTTGCACAAAACATACCTTCTTAATATGAGGTTCTGTCTATAGTATCTGACTGAAATAAATTATTCTGTCAAAATGTTAGAAATGGTATGATATTCATTAATGGAACTTGGCATTGAAATTTGCATGAAATTAGCAGGTAATAACGTTATTTTAGTAATGCTTTAATTGCTTTCTATAGCGTTAATAGTTTCAAACTTTAGTCCGATTTGGGCGAACAATGTGCCCATTACCGATTCCACTGCAAATCACTAAACCTAAATTGTGCAAAAGATGCACACTATTTCTTTGTGACAATTTCCAACCTTTCTGAAAATGTTAAAGTCACACGACTTTGAGTGACTTCGACATATCCAAATCAAGATTGTTCAAAGTGAAAACGGTATTTTTTTTCCGTCCACAAGAAGATCCATTCAGAAGAGTGCATGATAGAACTGCACACGACATCCACTGGCAAACGTGCAGTGGCAGCTAGGCCGTGCAGTGAGTCGTCCAGTGGAAAAGAAGAACGAACTAACGGATACTAGATTAGAGAGCACTCCGAGAGCGCAAACCTCCGCCAAGGCAGCCACAGCAGTATAGGTATTGCAGCACCTCTTCTGTAGCCTGTATAAATCAGACAGCATGTTCTGCTTGCCAGACCTGTCACTACAACATTTAGTTAATCTTAGCGCCTGCTAGCGGTCTTCAAATGTAGAACGCATACGCCGGCTTGCAGCACACGAAGTTCTATGGCCCAGAGCGATAAATTTTCTCTTTATGGCTGTAACCAAAGACCCTATACAATAAGATGGTTCATCCGGCACTCGGCCTATATAAAACATGATGACGGAGCCGACCGTGGCGCCCCAAGCGGAAACGGTGTCGCTCGAGTCAAGGAAGACAACTTCCACATACCGCGTCAGCATAACAATTTACAGTGGATCGTGGAATCCTCTTATTGTGAACTTCAATTGAGGGACAGGAAAAATTTTTCACACTAAGCGGAATGTCACATTAAGAGGGTTGATTTCAGTCATACAATGAACTGAAGGGAAATTAAAAGGTTGTGGCTATTTCAGACACTGACTATAGAGCGAGCGCACTGCTTAATATTACATTACTCGTTCGTCGTACCTCGAGCTATTTTCTGAACTCATCTTGGACAATTTTTATGCGAGATTTTAAATCAGACAAACATGAAAACCTTACTCCAACTAACTTTCAAAGAAGCCATTCCCGAATAATGAGGAAGTAAACACAGTATCTGTAGGCCTACTTTTGCTGGCCGAGCCGCTCGATGCGATAGTAGCGAGATAGAAGGATTTACTGAGTACGGTCATGGCTCATGCCGTGTAATTTTATGTTTATTACTATAGAATTGCATAGATCTACTGTAGTAGGGAAACACAAACAGATATTGTAAGCCAAAAAAATGCAGATTTCATGATTTCCGTATTGCTTGCGGTGAAAATAACTTGCCGTGTAAACAGCCTGCATGGTCACTAGATACACATTCACGTGCAAATAGCCTGGGCACTAGATACACGGTCACGTGCAAATAGACAACCAAATTAAAAACTGTTCACAATAACAGGAAAACCACAATAACAGAGTTCACTATAAGTGGACTCCACTGTATCAACAAATTTAATAGAAAACTACATAACTAGTTTTCAACTTCAATAATGCTCATCTCCACAAAGCGAGTTGCCATGTGTCAACTGTCATGTTTGTAAAACCTACGTGCTTGCATTTTATTATGCTAGCTTTCCGGCATAGTGTTTGTAAGTTTTGTTTATCTTTATGACCTTTTTTTTCATTCCTGCTATGATCGGTTGCGTTTATTCATTGCGATGAAATGTTTTGGCCACTATTATTCACTATAATAAATTCCACATGCATCATTAATTTAATACTCATCAACATTTTCGCAAACAAAAATTGTATGAATTCAGTTGCCAAAACTCTTCAACTCTGATTCAGAATCACTCAATTGTGATCAAGCCTCAAGGCGATATTTATCATCTAACGTGAATCATTCATTATCAAGACTGCTGAATAAGACTGAGGTGCTGACGTGACTAAATCAGCAGATTTTCGAAAACAAATATCGGCACACCTACAAAAGCAAAAGCCACAAGCTTCCTCCACCAGTTCAGCAGATTTAGATTACACTTCAAGTTCTGTATTTTATTGCGCTTAGCTCAAAACACATTTATATAATCATTACTTACCTCTCTTTATTTTTCCACGGAAAACGAAAAAACGACTTCTGTGGACACGCATAGCGCGAGTTAACACAGTTATTCGCACTGCAATGGTCACCTCCTTGATTTCTTCTTCGTGGTCGACATTTTTGACCGGCTAATCACGACTACGACTTCTGTGGACACGCATAGATGAGTTCAGAAAAAGCTCGAGGTACGACGAACGAGTAATGTAATATTAAGCAGTGCGCTCGCTCTATAGTCAGTGTCTGAAATAGCCACAACCTTTTAATTTCCCTTCAGTTCATTGTATTACTGAAATCAACCCTCTTAATGTGACATTCCGCTTAGTGTGAAAAATTTTTCCTGTCCCTCAATTGAAGTTCACAATAAGAGGATTCCACGATCCACTGTAAATTGTTATGCTGACGCGGTATGTGGAAGTTGTCTTCCTTGACTCGAGCGACACCGTTACCGCTTGGTGGCGCGCGTGACCCTAATTTCGCCGGAAGTGACCGGATGAACCATCTTATTGTAGACGGTCTTTGCTGTAACTCCAAAACGAGATAACAGATAACCTCCAAAATGTAGTGGAATTTCCCCA
>JAWQFJ010002382.1:112500-142500 GCA_034096865.1 Theodoxus fluviatilis
TACTTTTTTCTGAGTTCTTGTTATAAGCTGCATTTTAGTAGGAAATGGAATCTTCTTCAATGCAGTCACTACAAAATGGGCAGTGTTTATCATCATTGTTGAAGGCATTGCTACGTAATTCATTTCTTTTTAGTCTGAAACGGGTAAGTGCTACTCTAAACTTTGTAATATTGATAGTCTGTGAATAGTTTTCACACTGAAGATCATATTTGAATGATCGATAGAATACAAACCTCTCACTGGTACTGATCTTGCTATTCAGTCCTTGCCTGAAGCAGTCTTGGAGTCTGGCTTTCAACTTTCTCCAAAAACTGTTCTCATTAGTATTAGGCCCTTGTTGAACCATATAAATGCAAAACCTGACTTACACACACATTCTTCTATGGATTTCAACCAGTTGAGCTCACTGGGAATATTGGTGCTAGTGTCATATCCTAGACCGTAGAGTATCCTAAAACGTAGAGCGTGACCAACTTGCATATTATTAACATGACAAAATATGAGAGACAGAGAGAGAGAGAGAGAGAGAGAGAGAGAGAGAGAGAGAGAGAGAGAAAGGCGAAGACGGGGAGAGATTGATATTGAAATTGATATTGACATTCTTTATTGCGGCCGACGACCTGTCAAATGAAAACAATATAAAAGTACATCGAAGTATTTGGCTTCTTATATCAAAATACGGACTTTAAAAAAAGCATTAGTGTACAGAAACGAACGATCAAATTGTTATATTACAAAACCAGATGTATACAAGACGCAGAAAGGATGAAGATTTTGAGCGTAAGAAATTTAGTTGACCACCTGTTCCGAGTTTAAAATTCATAACATTATGGATACACGAAAACTTATTAAATAGTAAGAAGGTTGAGCCATACATATATGTACAGATTAAGTGGCAAAATTGTCCCAAACAGTAACTGTATTTGGTTGATAAGTAGGCCTACAATACTTAATAACAAAAACCAGATGTCTAAATAGGCGCATTGATATTAAGGTTTTGTACATTTAACATGGTCAGTAGCGAACTCCGAATTTAAGTTTAATAACATGAGCAGGTAAAAACTTATTAAGGGGAGAGATAGTGAGTGAGAGAGAGTGAAAGTGAGAGAAAGAGTGAAAGTGAGAGAAAGAGTGAAAGTGAGAGAAAGAGAGAGTGATTGGATTGGATTGGATTGATGGTGTTTTACTGCCTATCAGCCTTTGTAGGCTATATAAGGCCATTAAGCACGAAAATCACCAGAACAGTTCGGAGCAAACACGAAATCAAATCACGGTGTCCCTAGTTATTCGCCTCTTACGAATCGCGTAGGAAGAAAGAGAGAGTGAAAGTGAGAGAAAGAGAGAGTGAAAGTGAGAGAAAGAGAGTGAAAGTGAGAGAAAGAGAAAGTGAAAGTGAGAGAAAGAGAGTGAAAGTGAGAGAAAGAGAGAGAGAAAGTGAGAGAAAGAGAGAGTGAAAGTGAGAGAAAGAGAATGAAAGAGAGAGAGAGAGAGAGAGAGAGAGAGACAGACAGACAGACATACAGACAGACAGACAGACAAACAGACAGACAGACAGACAGACAGACACACAGAGAGAGAGAGAGTATCAGCTTTTGCTGTACTTATGTCAGTTTGGCAGTTTGGCCGCATGGTTTGAACTCTTTACCTGACTGTGGTGTTGTTTCCCCCATAGGTTTTCCAGCCAGTGAACATAAAGGACGCTCCAAGAATGTACTACAGGTGAGTAGTGAGGCGAACGCTGAAAACAGGAAATAGTGACATTTCAGTGGAGCTGACGATGCGCATTTTAGCACTGGCACATGGTTAACCATTCTGAACACAGAGATATGGACTGTAGTCTCAGCCGCGCTGAATGATGGTAAACAGCAAAAAGTAATTATAGGGCCTACGTGTCGAGTTTTCTTTCCGTCCAATCTATATTTTAAGAAGCCCACACTTCCAGTAGTAACAGGATGGGAGCGATTGTCACCGAGAATAACAGGTTACAGCAAACATGGTTCTCACTTCCGTTTCCTGTACCATGCAACGTTTTGTCACGACGTAATGTTACTCACAAGGTGCGTGCAAAATATTCCATGTTCAATGTGCCTTCATATTTTTCTTGTCTTGTGAAATAATGTTAAATAATACCCAGCGATGGTTGCTCAGTTTCATCACATTGCAAAAACATTGCATTTAACTCTTGTAACGCAGTTAGTACTGATTTCTTTTTTATACAAGTACCAGGCATATGAGCTCCGTCGAGATCGAGACACACTCGGGAAGACAGAGTGATCTTTTCCTACTTCTAGGGAAACAACGGCGCGTTGCTTACAAAATCTGTTAAAGACACAACTGTTTTTGGAGCAGAAAGTTTTTTGTTTCTACAATGGTGACCTCCTGCTGTGTGAAGAACTGCCACAATCAGCATGACAGAGAGAATGATCGACGTTTTTTTGTTGTTGTACCTCGTGTTGCAACGCGAAAAGGCAAGGAAATGCTGGATCTCACACCTCAAAGGCGCCGTGAGTGGATCGCTCAACTGAACCTGAAGTCACTTTTGACACTAAGGCAGATCGATATATTTGTTCGGATCACTTTGTAAATGGTGAGAATTTGTTATGTTTTGCGTTTTGTAACTTAACAAATACTAGAAAAGACGGAAAGAGAGTATGCAGGACAGATTATAGGGGAGAAAGAAAGGCCAAGATGTCGCAGAGACTAACAACAGTGGTTTGTTCTGTTAGGGCCTACCTGATTTGACTTTTTGATACTACACAACAGCAATATCAATTGCGTCGATATTCAATGTTTGTTCAATCTGATTGGACCGGTACAAATCTGGGTCGACGTTTTGGGAATAGGCCTCGTTCACAGCGACAACTTACAAGTGACCGTGAAATAGGACGGTAACATCTCATCTGTCTGTCTGTCTGTCTGTCTGTCTGTCTGTCTGTCTGTCTGTCTGTCTGTCTGTCTGTCTGTCTGTCTGTCTGTCTGTCTGTCTGTCTGTCTGTCTGTCTGTCTGTCTGTCTGTCTGTCTGTCTGTCTGTCTGTCTGTCTGTCTGTCTGTCTGTCTGTCTGTCTGTCTGTCTGGTCGGTCTGTCTGGTGGGTCTGTCTGGTCGGTCTGTCTGGTCGGTCTGTCTGTCTGTGTGTCTGTCTGTGTGTCTGTTTGTCTGTCTGTCTGTGTGTCTGTGTCTGTCTGTCTGTGTGTCTGTCTGCCTGTCTGTCTGTCTGTCTGTCTGTCTGTCTGTCTGTCTGTCTGTGTCTGTCTGTCTGTGTGTCTGTCTGTGTGTCTGTGTGTCTGTGTGTCTGTGTGTCTGTGTGTCTGTCTGTCTGTCTGTCTGTCTATCTGTCTGTCTGTCTATCTGTCTGTCTGTCTCTCTGTCTGTCTCTCTGTCTGTCTCACACTCTCTCTGTCTCTCTCACACTCTCTCTGTCTCTCTCACACTCTCTCTGTCTCTCTCACACTCTCTCTGTCTCTCTCACACTCTCTCTGTCTCTCTTACACTCTCTCTGTCTGTCTCACACTCTCTCTGTCTCACTCACACTCTCTCTGTCTCTCTCACACTCTCTCTCTGTCTCTCTCACACTCTCTCTGTCTCTCTCACACTCTGTCTCTCTGTCTCTCTCACACTCTCTCTGTCTCACTCACACTCTTTCTGTCTCTCTGTCTCTCACTCTATCTTGCTCTCTCTTTCCCCTGTGGTTTTGGGGTTCAAATGAGAGACAATGAGTCGTAAAAGGCGAATACCAAGGGAGGGCGTGACTTGATTGATCTTCCCATTACTTCTAGTGATTTCATAGTCAATGGCATCACATAGCCTACAACGGTGGACAGGCTGTAAGACTTCGTTCATTCATTCATTTTCTCTCTCATCCTCTCCCTCTCACTACACACACCGCCCACACCACCCTTTCTCCCTTCTGTTCTTTCTCTACAGAAATAAAGCAAAGAATTAATTTTTTTAAAAGCAATAGATCACGCACAGTTATAGCAATGTTGAAGTAAAAAAAGTATGAAAGAGCATGAAAGGATATGTATTTTGGTCTCTCATAAGGTGAATTTTTCGGCAGATTTTTTAGATAGTGCAATTCCTCCTTTTCAGACCTTGGGTAGGCGACAAGCTTCCGGTGGCAGATGTGCCTCATCCCAAACCCTCACCTGCCTTCTACTGAAGTCGCAGTGACAGGTCCAGCAGCTGTGTCGGCGCTGTGCCCGTGCGCAGCAAAGACTTTCGAAGAAGAATCCATTGTCCGAAGACAGTACTGAACACTTGTTTCATTAGTGCACATATGCGCGTCGCTACATCAGTCCAGGTCCCACAGAGCCATGTGTAGATAATCTGCCTCGTGCTGTTTTGTGTTTCGATGAGAATATAAGCGCATCCTCAAAGGATACGGTCACTTATAAACCAGAAGAAAGCTATAACTGTTTCAGTAAGGTACGCTTATGCTCTCGACATATTTTCAGTTTCGTTTTAAAAGAAAAGATAAAACACATTAAATTGTGACATGGTTGTGACATGGTTGTGACATGGTTGTGACATGGTTGAGGTTTATTCTGTTGAGTAAAGGACGGGAACCGAGAAAATCACAACCTTTTCACCGGACAAAAGCTGGGCTCCGTGCCAACACTGGGGGAAGATGAATTGTTATCAAGCTAATACGAATGTGCTTTTGGGTTATTTACTTTCTCAAATTTGATGAGATGCCGAGAGCAGGGTGTGACATGTAGCGACAATGAATAAGCAGATTTCACAAGACAGATGTGCGTCCAGAGAACGCCAGAAGGCTTGAGCTTCAAAGACCTTACTAACACTGACGACACTGTCATTTTATCTAGCAGTGCGCCGGGAAATTTGTAGTGGATACTTCTGATGTTGAAGATTCTTGCATCTGTGGCAACGTTTGTAATGTCCTTTTCAAGAACTCTTTAATACACTTCTCAACCTTAGGAGCTCTTACTTATTAACTATGGTTGCTATAGATCATTTTCTCCACTTCTCGTCGAGAGACCGTGTGACCTATGCGTCTTACTCAAAACGCAGTGGCATTTCTTAATTTTCCTTCTGAGTTTGATTAATTTTCTCATCGATCTTTGCATCAAACAGCTTCGAAGTCTTTCTTATCTTTCTCTTCTTTTTTTTTTCTTCATGGCGGATGTTTTCGGGTCGGTTCATGGAAGTCGTATTACTGTTAGAGATTTCGTTCTTAGCGGTTAGATTGACATTCTGTTGTTGCCTGCCATGTCGCTGCAGTGATGAAGACTAGTTATTTTCTGAGGCACGTTGCTTACGCTAGTATCTCGCGAGGGTTGTCAAGAAACGCAAGGAAACCGCAAGGCGAGTGTGTTTTCCACACTTCGCTTGCAAGAAGACGTGAGTTTTGCCAAGGAGGCTCCGGAGGTAGGCCCCTATTAAGATGTCCACAGGTGCATGACCCACCGCGTCTCCCTACGCGATTTTAAGAGGCGAATGACTAGGGACACAGTGACTTGATTTGCGTTTACTCTAAACTACTCTAGTGATGTTCGTGCTTTGTGGCCTTACATAGCCTTCAAAGGCTGATAGGCTGTAAAACACCATCCATCCCGGCAGTTTCTACTGTTATAGCAGCGACCAACCCCTTGTGATGACCTCGTGGTCTAGGGGAGGTAACCCGAACAGCCTGATGAGAGTTTCAATCCCTACCACATCTCCGAGCTCCCTCTTGCTCATCACCGGCAGCCGTAACTACTGTTGCACTGTCTAGGCTTGTCAGGTGAAGCGACACTCACACACGTCCGCTCTGCATGACTGCCGGAAGTCGAATCCCACCACAGGGAAATTTAGTCTCCCTAGGAAAGGTGGAATTTCTGTGTAGTGCTATGGGGCAATGCTCGCCTATAAAGGTTCTTTGTTAGTTTTACCTCCTAAATGATAAGGTAGGCACTGCTACTTTGTAATAATAGCAACTCTCTGCTATAGGGCAATCGCTGTATTATACCCCCCTAGACTGGCATCCACCATGACATAGGCCTAAAATTGATGAGAAAGACGATGACAACCAAGAAAAGAATCCACCTCCAAATCGCCACATGTTTTTTGGAAGATTTTAATCAGCACCTGGAGTTGTATTTTGTGCCAATTAGTAGGCCTACATGAAGTAGTCTCTGTAGGTCTATTGTTTAAATGACATGTAATAGTGATAATGTGAATGGGTGGCATTACCCCATTTTCGGGTTGAAAGATTATAATTTAAAATCTCTTGTCTTACTTAACAAGTCAACATTTTTCAAAAAGTGATGCTTTTAATATCTCTTATGTCTGACAAACTGATGTGTATATATTTTATTTCTATGATGTGCTATTTGTGTTTGACAGTCATTTTTGTGAAGTTGGGGGTGAAAATGCCTACTCCATTCTGTGTACTGCGCCAAGATTTCTGTAATAAGACTTTGTAACAGTTTAGCAGCAGGTGTTGATCATCTCATTGTATACATGTATTTGCAAGCTGCTCAGAAATCTGTTTGTGTGCTTAGTAACTGAGCAAGAGGTCAATGCATTTTTGCTGAGGACATTCTTTGTGGATTTGTCTGTGCATTCAACATCTGTGACACAATTGCATGCTCACTGCGTGCTGCTGAATATTTGACTGGTTACAACTGGGGAGCGTTGCTTAGATACCTAGTTCACAAAAAGCAGGCCGGTGTCAACACGTGTCAAACATTTGACTGCCTTTACATCTGCTTTCATCATTCTGACACATGTTGACAACGGCCCACTCCTAGCAAGATCTTGCAAGGTTTCTCGCGTAAGCAACGCGCCCCTGATGGGAGTTGTATTTGATGGATGGTAAATAAAACATGTTAAGTTTTTACCACTTGCAGTGTTGCATTTGTTTTCAGTACTCAACCCATCTACATTGATAATCTGAGAACATGGCTGGCACTTTTATGGATTATATCATGGACTAGCAGAAGTACCTGGTCTCTTACCTGGATTTACTATGGTTATTTAATAGTAACATGTATTAACCACACACTCCCTAATTAGCATATCGAAATCTGACTTCTCAATGGAGTCATGCCTTGTTCAACTGTTCTAAGGGACGTAACTCTGAGCACTCCATGAATAGTGATATGACATCACTGTTGTTGCATTATATTCCTATTGAAAAATTCTCCAAGTTCATTAATAATACCCTAAAACTATTTCTGAGGTGTGCTGATTCCTAATCTGCGCTCAGATTTTCTTAAGCTTTTCCCATTCTGGGGCTTTTGGGGGAGAGACAATCAACCAAACAAACATTTCTGTTACCTTTATACATTGATCATATTGGTTGCAAACTTTGGCATTGGCCATTTATGAAGGATCGTGAAGAAAAAGGATTCAAACATACAGCTTGAAGAGCACTGTTGGGCAGCCTAAAAACCAACAGGAGCAGTATACAATCAACAAGAGAACAACTGAGATCACAAGACACACTCCATGTTTAATGTTCAGATTGCACAAACATATTCATGATACTGTGTGATACTTGTGTCGTGTGTTGGGCCTCTGCATTCCCAGAAATAGTAACCATAGTAACCGCTCTAAAGCCTCATGTTGAGACTTTCCACTAGGCTCTCCTTATCCCTGATTCCTTCCCTTAAACACTAAATTGCCATTGCAGATATGTAAGCATAATCACATCCTACATCTCCCCACCACATCCCTTCTGGCCACCCCCATCCTGCTATTCAGTCTCTTTAAAACAGCAGAGGAAAGAGAGAAAAAAAAGTCATTTGTTATTAACAGTCAGCTGTGGAACATGAAGCACATAATGATATGATCATTCTCAGAAACAATATTGCAAGATAAAGCAAGCAACTATGCACACCTGTTGTGTTGCATGGCAAAGCTTGAGAAGAGCATCAAAATCGTGATGAAAAAGACAGACACATATCTGCCGTACTTTCCAGAGAGTAATTTGTCTTTTTTAATTTCACCATTCTCTATAGGCAAGGGTGAGGTACCAATATATACCTGATGCAACAGATATGTATAGTGCACTACTAACATTGGAATACAAATAGACAATAAATACAGCAATAATCAACTCATCTCCCTGATCATGGACAGCACTGATTGTGAATATGCAAAATCATGAAAATGGAAACCTTTTTAGAATTGGTCAGCAATTTCTTGAGCATAACAGTTCTTCCAGAAGGGAATCCGTAGCATGGAGAGTGGCAGCCTGTTTGGCAAGACAGCCACCATTCAGTTGTGTGCAGAAGTTCAAGAGGCCAAACATGATGCAGCAACAACCACATGTGCCAGCAAGGTGTGGCAGTCAGGTGTGACAGCAATAAGTGACAGCAAGGTGTGGCAGTCAGGTGTGACAGCAATAAGTGACAGCAAGGTGTGGCAGTCAGGTGTGACAGCAATAAGTGACAGCAAGGTGTGGCAGTCAGGTGTGACAGCCAGGTGTGACAGCCAAGTGTCCCAGGCCTCTATGTGCTCATTTTTGCAGGGAGAGATCCTCCATCTTCTTCTGGGCGTCCTTCTGCTTCTTCTGCTTCTTAGTCTCCAGCTCCTCAATGGGTGCTGGCTTCACAAATGGGATGGTCTTGTTGAGACCTGCATTGCAAGCAGGACACTCTTATTAGTCATGCTGCACATCAATCCATGGCACTATTTCCCTCAAACAAAAATAAGCAGTCAACCAACACAGCAGATGCAAAGGCATCGCTCAAGCATGGGTTGCTTCCATCCACAAGCCACAGCATTTCTCTACAAGCTACCTGAAGATCAGGGAAACTGGCTGATTCCATTTCATCATGCATTTGTGCATTTTCAGAGCCCTTCCCCTGACTAGCCAAAATAAAAAAATTTCATGTGATTACAGAAACATGGGAAGAAAAAAAAAGGGTCGGTAGGTCAGCCTGAACTGTATTTTTTCCTTTTCAGAAGAGGCCATATAGAACATAATCCAAACTTTCTTTCACCGAAAATGCTTTTGTAAAACTTAAATTGTGGATTCCCTGAGGGCTCAAAGGGCAGGGTGGATGGAACAGTGTGTAGTTCGTTGTTTACCATGAATTTCTATTCATTTTAAAAATCCAACAACAACAACAATAATAAAAGTTTAGGGTCGGCAAGAAAATAATAGTTACTCAGGTTAACAGAACCACAACCACACCTCCCCACTCCCACACCTTACTGCCATTTTGCAAATTTCTGCTTCTGCTTCCCTTTACATCTCTCCCTCCCCCCCCCCCCCCCTCTCTCTCTCTCTCTCTCTCTCTCTCTCTCTCTCTCTCTCTCTCTCCCTCCCTCCCTCCCTCCCTCCCTCCCTCCCTCCCTCCCTCCCTCCCTCCCTCCCTCCCTCCCTCCCTCCCTCCCTCCCCCTCTCCCCATTTCCAATTCTTTTTCCACTCAATGGCATGCCCGTGTACCTTCCTGCTTCTTTCTTGTCCTAGCTTTCATTATGCATTATCCATGAATCAAGACTGACCCCATTAGACCCATGGAATATATCAACAAGTGCTGTGGAAAAGTTTGCATGAAAACACACATACAAACACACACACACACACACACACATGCATGCACACACACACACAAACACACACACACACTCTTACCTTCAGGCATGAATCTTTGCAGAACTTCAGGCACCAGGATTCCATCCTCCACTTGGTTGTTTTCCAGAATGGCACAAATGACTCGAGTTGTAGCACACATGGTGGCATTGAGCATGTGTACAAACTTCAACTGAAAGCAAAACAGATAGATTCTAACATGTGGATGCACACACATACTCTCTCTCTCTCTCTCTCTCTCTCTCTCTCTCTCTCTCTCTCTCTCTCTCTCTCTCTCTCTCTCTCTCACACACACACACACTCACACACACACACACATACACTCAATCTCTCTCTCTCTCTCTCTCTCTCTCTCTCTCTCTCTCTCTCTCTCTCTCTCTCTCTCTCTCTCTCTCTCACACACACACACACACACACACTCAATCTCTCTCACACACACACACACACACACACACTCAATCTCTCACACACACACAAACACACACTCACACACACACACACACATACACACACACACACTCACACACACATACACACTCACTCACTCACACACACACACACACACACACACACATACAAGTGTTTGCAATGTTCAATTCAGACAGTACGATGGAACTCTAGATATAAAAACCTCTGCAATATCAGCCCCTCCATTTAAAGCCAATTTTTCCCCCCTGGCAGACATATCTTTTAACTCATTACCTCTACTACAAGTATAAGCCACCACCACCACGACCCCCCACCCTGAATTTTCTAAACTTTTTAATGACATGCTTAAACTGGAGCTTTCATGTTGATACATACATCCTGGAAACTACATATGAAAATTTCATCTGCCCGTATGCTATACCAGGTACCTGGAGACCACACATGCCATACATTCCTTGGTCTCCCTGGCAACAGTTGTGAACACTATCAGACACCAAGAAAGTACATCCCCCCAGTCTATAGCTCACTGAACTTTCTATGCTTATGTATTGCACTGTTGTAGTTCTTGACTGCTACAAAACTGGCCCTTGACAACGAGCCCCCTCTTCTCCCTTTATAGGCTACAAGGTGAGCAAAGATGAATCATTTTCACTGTGGAGTAGCTTTGGCAGTTCATAGAACACACAAACACACACACACACATACACACACACACAACTTTTTTTTCATGACAACTTTCAATCCCTCACATTTTCATATTGTAAGAGTTACCTCCCTTGACATGGCAATGGATGGGCCATTTCAACTCATGCCTCTTCAATAATCTTCTTGTTTAGTTAGGAGGGCTTTCATCTCACAGCAAAAGCGGGAGATGAAACAGATACAGACAAATCCATGCTTACCTCTTCATTCATCTTCTTGGTCTGTCCAAAGCGGATCTTGAGGCGACGGCTCTGGTAGTCGGTGCAGTTTGAGCATGAGACCAGCTCCCTGAAAGCCCCTGACGCAGGGAACCAGGCCTCCAGGTCAAGCTTCTTGGCAGCTGCATTGTTCAGCTCTCCTGTAACATACAGATAGGTTCAGTACTTCTACAGTGTACAGAGTAGTTCAGCTCTCCTGTAACATACACAGAGGTTCAGTACTTCTACAGTGTACAGAGTAGTTCAGCTCTCCTGTAACATACAGATAGGTTCAGTACTTCTACAGTGTACAGAGTAGTTCAGCTCTCCTGTAACATACACAGAGGTTCAGTACTTCTACAGTGTACAGAGTAGTTCAGCTCTCCTGTAACATACAGATAGGTTCAGTACTTCTACAGTGTACAGAGTAGTTCAGCTCTCCTGTAACATACACAGAGGTTCAGTACTTCTACAGTGTACAGAGTAGTTCAGCTCTCCTGTAACAGATAGGTTCAGTACTTCTACAGTGTACAGAGTAGTTCAGCTCTCCTGTAACATACACAGAGGTTCAGTACTTCTACAGTGTACAGAGTAGTTCAGCTCTCCTGTAACATACACAGAGGTTCAGTACTTCTACAGTGTACAGAGTAGTTCAGCTCTCCTGTAACATACACAGAGGTTCAGTACTTCTACAGTGTACTGAGTAGTTCAGAGCTCCTGTAACATACACAGAGGTTCAGTACTTCTACAGTGTACTGAGTAGTTCAGAGCTCCTGTAACATACACAGAGGTTCAGTACTTCTACAGTGTACAGAGTAGTTCAGCTCTCCTGTAACATACAGATAGGTTCAGTACTTCTACAGTGTACAGAGTAGTTCAGCTCTCCTGTAACATACACAGAGGTTCAGTACTTCTACAGTGTACAGAGTAGTTCAGCTCTCCTGTAACATAAACAGAGGTTCAGTACTTCTACAGTGTACAGAGTAGTTCAGCTCTCCTGTAACATACACAGAGGTTTAGTACTTCTACAGTGTACTGAGTAGTTCAGATTTCCTGTAACATACACAGAGGTTCAGTACTTCTACAGTGTACTGAGTAGTTCAGATTTCCTGTAACATACACAGAGGTTCAGTACTTCTACAGTGTACTGAGTAGTTCAGCTCTCCTGTAACATACACAGAGGTTCAGTACTTCTACAGTGTACTGAGTAGTTCAGCTTGCCTATGAGATACACAGTGGTTACGTTTTTTTTGTGATTTACATGTACACAGTACTTTAGCTCTCCCATAGGATACACAGTTATTCAGTTCTCCAGTGAAATACAGAGCTGTAAGATTTACAGCTGTTCAGTTGACACTGTAATGTTCCCAGTAGTTCAGCTCTCCTGCAAGGTGCAAAGGGGAGAGTCCAGGGGAAATACAGCTGAAGTGGCTGGGGCAGTTTTCCAGAAAACGCGGAGCAAAGTTGCCAGTGAGCCATTTCATGTATGTGTTTCTACAGCTTTATGCTGAAGTAAAACATTAAACATGTGCTATAAATATGATGATTTCTCTGAAAATCTGATTCATAACTAAATAAATGAAAATGACAAAACAATATTTTTCAACCACACTTCCACCACGTTTTACACTGGACATTCACAAGCAGTTCAGCTGCCATGTGAGAGAGATGAGTTCAGCTCCTCTGCACCATTCCTGTAATCTGGCAATTTCATTAAGGGCATGTCAGCTTTCCTGTCACATGCAGGGAAGTTCACTTTTCCTGTAATGCATCAGTGTAGCACCAAACAGAGTGGTGCAGCATGGCAGAGCACAGAGTGTGCATGCATGTATGTGTGTATGTGATGTGTGTGTTTTCCGTTTGCATGTGTGTGTATGCTAGTGTGCATGCGTATGTGTGTGTGCACGCATATGTGTGTGTGTGTGCATGCATGTGTGTGTGCACATGTGCGCGTGCGCATGTGTTGGTGTGTGTGTGTGTGCACATGTATTTGTGTGTGTTGGTGGGTGGGTGTGCAGGAGTGCATGTGTGTGTGTTGGTGGGTGGGTGTGCATGTGTACATTTGTGTGTGTATGTATTGGTGTATGTGTTGGTGCGTGTGCATGTTGGTGTGTGTGTGTGTGTGTTGAGGTGAGTGTATATTGGGGTGAGTGTGTGTGTGTGTGTGTGTGTGTGTGTGTGTGTGTGTGTGTGTGTGTGTGTGTGTGTGTGGTTGTGTGTGTGTGCATATTTTCCCTAGAAGATACTAAGAAATGCGTTAATGGAGAAGTGACAAAGAATTCCCATTCCGTACTACAGGCGGAATATTATCTAAGAGAGTGCAAATGCTAACGTCTTGTCTAATGTTGTGTTCATGTCAGTTTCTTTTTGAAACATAGATGTTACCTGAGACGATGCTGACGATGCGGTAGGGAATGCCAAGGTTGTGGTGGAAGTCCTCTGCATTCTTGACCATTTCATCAAACATCTCCCAAGACTTGTTCTCCAGTGGAGAGGTGATGCAGAACTGCTCCACCTACAATGACAATGGTTTCCATAGTTTGAAACAAAGTGACAGCTGGTGACCAATAGACTGCACTAGCATGCACCATGACACAGTTCAGCTTTTCCTCACTTGTTGGCATGATCACAGACCCGTACAAATAAAGCAGATGTGCAAAACATGGACTTGGCATACTTCTAATCAAAAGGCAATAATATCTCTCTCTCTCTTACTGATGCAATTAAAATTCCTTTTGTCTATTAGAAAAGGCAACAAACCATTCTTCTTTCATAAATTTCTTATCAACAGGATGGACAAATGATTGATGAGTTGTCACTGACCTAAGGAAAGATCAGGGGGAAAAACTCTTTGGGACGCACCTTCTCGAACTGGTGCACCCGGAAAATTCCACGGGTGTCCCGCCCATGTGCGCCCACTTCCTGTCGGAAGCAGGTGGAGTAGCCCGTGTACTTCAGAGGAAGTGATTCTGTTGGAATCCACTCGTCCCGATGGAAGGCGGCGATGGGCTGCTCTGAGGTGGCAATGAGGTACTTCTCGTCAGAGCCGTCCTCCTTCTCTCCCCCCTTCCCCACTACCTGCAATGCAGAAGCCAATGCAGGTCCTTATAGAGACCAACTCCATAGTGAAGTCATCAGCAAAAAGTGACCATGTTTGATTCTGTGATAAGCACACAGCAACTGTCCCATGCAAGGGAAATTTAAGCCTAGATACAATTCAGTTAATGTGGGAAATTAATCAAACATACGATGAAACAAAAAGCACACCAAAAAATCTAATTATATATATATTTCTGCAGAAGATTCACTATAATATGCAACCCAAGATTAAAACAACTCAAAAGCACTGATAAAAATACAATGTATATGCCAGAAATTCTTAGCTTTAATACACATGAAACATGGCTTTTATACAGAAATAGTTTACTATGCAACTGCACAATTCATTCAACTTCTCTTTCAATACATCATTGGATTGAACCTATATGTCAACATGTCTCAATTTTTTATATTCATAAAGCACATATTATAATTCCCTCTAGATCTTTGCTTTCAACCTGCATTCACCAGTCTTAAGATGACATCCAGGGCTTAAAAACCATGATGACACTTTGCACAGATCAATAACTGCAAAACAGACAACCATGGTGACTGCTGAGACGCATGACAGTCACTGCTCCCACCTTGTAGAGCTCCTCGTCAAACTGGGAGAGCTGGGCCACCTCCTGCATGACTTCCTTGCGCATGTAGAAGGGCGGGTAGAGCGCCACAAAGCCCCGGGAGTGCAGCAAGTTCATTGCATAGTTGATCAAGGCCTGCTCCAGAAACACCAGGGGCCCCTACCAGAGAGAAAGCAACCTCCATTAGTTAGGAGTGTGACATGTTGTTTCTGTAAACAGGATGGGGCTTCCAAGCATTCTAAGTGGAGGTGGGACGTACAGGGTTTTAAGCCCCTTTACCCTTTTCTGACTACAGGGTTAAAAAAAAACCACCAACCCCAATATGTTGCCTTGAATTGCCAAACTATAAAAAAGTGAACTTTACATATGAATTTTCAAAGATTTGTATCTCTAAGATATTTCAGGGAGTGTCACAACCAGGATCAAGTTGTAAATAAATGGTAGGGAGTTAAGTTGTATCTGTTAAGTGCCTCTGCTGATGGTGAAGGCTGCATGGTTTAGATGTAAAATCAGAAATGGGTGAAATGATCAGCATTTCCCCCAGTAGATAGGAAACAGGCTGCAGCAAATGAAGGTCAAAGGGCAAGAGCAGGCAGCTGCATCCAAGTGGGGTTTGGCACACATGCTAGCTGTTCCAGCCCAGTAGCCAAGAGGTCTATATCTGCTGAAAGGGCATATCATGTAGTCGTTGCTGTACACCTTCACTACTGCTGCTGAGGGATACATCATATAGCAGTTGCTGTACACCTTCACTACTGCTGCTGAGGGATACATCATGTAGCAGTTGCTGTACACCTTCACTACTGCTGCTGAGGGATACATCATATAGAAGTTGCTGTACACCTTCACTACTGCTGCTGAGGGATACATCATATAGCAGTTGCTGTACACCTTCACTACTGCTGCTGAGGGAATATCATGTAGCAGTTGCTGTACACCTTCACTACTGCTGCTGAGGGATACATCATATAGCAGTTTCTGTACATCTTCACTACTGCTGCTGAAAGGGCATATCATGTAGCAGTTGCTGTACACCTTTACTACTGCTGCTGAAAGGGCATATCATGTAGCAGTTGCTGTACACCTTCACTACTGCTGCTGAAAGGGCATATCATGTAGCAGTTGCTGTACACCTTCACTACTGCTGCTGAAGGGCTTATCAAATAGCAGTTGCTGTACACCTTCACTACTGCTGCTGAAGGGCTTATCATGTAGCAGTTGCTGTACACCTTCACTACTGCTGCTGAAGGGCTTATCATGTAGCAGTTGATGTACACCTTCACTACTGCTGCTGAAGGGCTTATCAAATAGCAGTTGCTGTACACCTTCACTACTGCTGCTGAAGGACATATCATATAGCAGTTGCTGTACACCTTTACTACTGCTGCTGAGGGATACATCATATAGAAGTTGCTGTACACCTTCACTACTGCTGCTGAAGGGCTTATCAAATAGCAGTTGCTGTACTTCTTCACTACTGCTGCTGAAGGGCTTATCATGTAGCAGTTGCTGAACACTTTCACTACTGCTGCTGAAGGGCTTATCATGTAGCAGTTGCTGTACACCTTCACTACTGCTGCTGAAGGACATATCATATAGCAGTTGATGTACACCTTGGGTGCCAGGCCCGTCAAGGCAAGGCACAATTTATTCTTTACCCTTGGGGGCATTTAGAATATTAATAACAAAACCAACTATAACATACATAATTGAATCAGAAATGGAAAAAAAAGAAGAAAAAAAAGAAGAAACAAAAAGTCAAAAATAGAAAAACGGAAAAAGAAATGTACAATGAGGAAAAATTGTATATGGAGGAAAAAATACAACTCAATACACGCAACATAAGCATTGAAATTGTGGTTTAGAGTTATTCAGTTAATTTTTTTACAAATAATATTCAGGAATTCTACTAGATTTGACAGTAAGTTCTTCTTTCTGCTACCAAAGAGTTGATTAAATTTTAAGCTATTTGGTCTTCTACAAAAGTAACTGGACAAAAATTTACATCGCTCATCTTTGAAAAAATCACAAACAAACACATAATGGTATTCATCCCCAATGTCGCCGGAAGCACATTTTGTACAAAGGCGTTCCGATCTTTGCACATTTAAATAACGATTTATTTGCACTGGCAATCTATTGTTCAAGGTTCTGAATTTCATAAATGAAACACACTGTCTAAATGACAAAATATTGATATAATCTTCACACACAAATTCATCTTTGTACATCCTATAATTATAAAACATGTCTTTAGTATCTATCTCTGTAAACCATTGTTGAATGTACTGGTCGTACAAGCACCTTCTGACCTTTTCTTTAAACCAAGTTGCTGAAAATTGTAAGTTCCCTTGCAGGGTCCAAAATCCTGATAATCCTAGACTATCCAGAATGGTTTTTATGGAAGATAAATATTCAGAATCTAACAAATCTAATGAAAACATTTTATAAGAAAACCAGTATGCAATACTTGAAAAGTTATTTCGGTTCTCAGGATTTATTAATTTATACCAATAGCATAATAATCTATGCTTAGCATTAATGTCTAAAGGTATTTTTCCCAACTCGCCAAAAACCATAGCATTGGGTGTTGATTTTCTCAACTTGAATACAGTTTTATAAAAGCGAAGTTGTAATCTAGTTGCGATTTCGCACGAACTAAAACCCCAAACTTCAGAGCCATACAACAAAATAGGAGCTATCATCTTATCAAACAGGTCAATCTGTATATCAGCTGGGAGAGACAATTTTCTACAGGTTCTCAGCAAAGAAAACATTGCTCTCGAAGCTCGATCAAATAAATTTTTCTGAGCGACTGAAAACTTATTATTATAGTTCAATCTTAATCCTAAATACATAACATCAGACACAACTTCGATTGGCTCACCATTAAACAAGAAGACAGGTTTGTTTCTAATTTTTCCTCGAGAAAAAACAATAATTTTAGTCTTGTTAATATTAACGTGAAGTTTCCATCTAATGCAATAGTCATACATTCCATCCAATAGACTCTGCAACCCTGCTTCTGACTCTGAACATATTACAGTGTCATCGGCGTACAATAATAAAAACATTTGAAATAAAGCATTAACATCAGAGTCCTCCATGTTAGCCATATAGGCATCTCTAGACATGGTAAACAAACCAACATCTTTCTGAAGTAAAAACTGTTTTAAATCATTCAAAAAAAGAGCAAAAAGCAGGGGAGACAAATTTTCTCCCTGTCTGACACCACACAGACTTGAGAAATAACCAGAATAAGAATTGTTTACTCTTACACATGACTTTGCCCTAGAGTACATATTTTTGACAATTTTAAAAAAATTTCCATTAATGTCAGAATGTAACATTTTTTCCCATAAAAAGGCTCTTTTTATTTTATCGAATGCTTTCTCATAATCTATGAAAGCACAGAAGAGTCGCTTTTTTCTTTGAAGGAAAAAATTTAGGATACTATGTAAGGTAAAAACATGATCAATGGTAGAGAATCCAGACCGAAAACCTGCTTGTTCTTGACCTATCTTGCTATGACTCTCAAGAAAATATGACAATCTCACATTCAATACCGAGGTAAACAATTTCCCAAAACAACTGAGGATAGTAATGCCCCTGTAGTTTGATGGATCTTCTGGGGAGCCTTTGTTCTTATAAAGGGGTATGATTTCACCAATACACCAACTTGTAGGCATTTCACCAGACTGTAAGACAACATTAAACAATTTGACTAAGACGTCTAACATCTGATCTCCCGCCGCTTTCAAATATTCGTTTATTATCATGTCTTGACCACAGGATTTATTATTTTTTAACTTTTTATACTTCTAGTTATTTCTTCTCTTGTAAAGGGTGCGTTAAGTAATACGTTATCATATTCATTCAAATCGTCTTCTGATCTGGCTTCAGTATTATTAGAGTTATCGTCAACATCTTCTTGCAAGTTATTGAAATGCTCAAAGAAGGCCATGCATGATGGAGATTTAGTACTGTTTTTACTGTTTGTATTTTCTTTTAGTAATTTCCAGAAAACTTTTGGATCTGTATTTTTTGTCTTTCGCAGTTTTTTAATAAAGTCATTATAAAAACCTCTAGATGCTTTTTTAACTGCTTTTTTATATTCCTTACAAGTATACCTTTTTTCATTCTTCGTCTGGACGCTTTTGAAACGCTTTGCTTTATTTTTAGCTCTTAAGAAAGTTTTTTGTTTTTCTTTACAAACACTATTAAACCATGGTTGCTGTTTTCTATATCCATTACTCTTTTTTACTTTCACACTGCACTTTTTTTTAATTACCCCAACCTTCTTTGCACTATCTGTTAATATACTGCATATTTTGTCAGTAACAGAGTTTATCTCATTCGTGGTTACATCATGCAATGAAAGCAGCATTGTGGTTAATTCTGTGTCAACAGTGTTGATTGCATGTCTGTCTAATTTATCGACAAATGCTTCTGAACAATTTTGCTTCCAAACTGGCTTCGTGTACTGACTAAGATTCAAATTTCCATTACTTGCATTACTTTCAGAGACATTAACCATTTCATCAACACTATTCCTATCAAGACTCTCGTCTCTGTGGAGCATTAACACGACTGGACAATGAACGTCAGAGTATAATTCACAAAAATCTAGGACCATAAAATCTTGAATCAAGGGAAACAAATTATATGACAGTATGCAATAGTCAACAACACTCTTGTCACGGCATGTGCATTTACCAATACCCTTATCTGACCCACTTCTACCATTTGCAATAGCTAACCCTGCAGTTTTACAAAAATCTATCAATCTAAATCCATAATTGTTAGTATTAGTGTCCTGTGAAACTCGTTCACCAATCATATTATTCACATCATCAAGATTTTCCAATTCTTCATTATCAAAACATGGTAAATGGTGATCAACAATATGTGTTGTTTCACATAAGTTACTAGTGCGAGCATTAAAGTCACCAAGTAAGCAAATATAGTCCCTATCAATCCCAAAATTAATAAGAGCTTCTTCCAAGTCCGAGAAGGCATCCTTATTTTGATATGGTGAGCCTTCCGGTGGGATATATACTGCACAAAATAAAATATCACGGCCAATAATTTCCTTATTCAGTTTGAAGAATAGACCATTCTCACTCAATTCGGTCTCAATAAACCTGTAAAGCCTTTTTACACTGGAATTAACCTTTTCCGTAAACTTGCATTCTTCATATACAGTTATATTCTTTGATAAATATTCCTTAACTAATACTAATATCCCACCAGATTTCCTTCTATATTTCCCTCTATTTTTGTAAAAAGCAATGTAACCAGGAACATCAACAGTGTCTAAGTCATCAAGTTTACTTTCACTGATGCAAATGATGTCATATTTGGTTATTAGGTCTATAAAGTCTGGAAACTTCAGCTTAGACATAACACCACAAACATTTAATGCCAAACAAGAAAGTGTGACCGAACTACCCTCACACGAAATGGTACTAGACAATAAAGAATTATTGGAATTGGTGCTATCTAAACTTTCTGCATCATTAGAGAGGGCAATGTTTACATTTGTAACAGGGGTATCACCCCCTCCCTCATCACCACTAACACTGTCCATATCATGGGTCTTCTCACCACCTCCCTCATCATCACCACTAACATTGTCTATATCATTGTTCCTATCAACACCTCCCTCATCATCACCACTAGCACTGTCCATCTTCTTCTTATTACCACCTCCCTCGTCATCACCACTAACACTGTCCATCTTCTTCTTATCACCACCTCCCTCATCATCACCACCAACACTGTCCATGTCATTGTTCCTCACACCACCTCCCTCATCATCACCACCAACACTGTCCATGTCATTGTTCCTCACACCACCTCCCTCATCATCACCACCAACACTGTCCATGTCATTGTTCCTCTCACCCCCTCCCTCATCATCATCACCAACACTGTCCATATCATTGTTCCTCTCACCACCTCCCTCATCATCACCACCAACACTGTCCATATCATTGTTCCTCTCACCACCTCCCTCATCATCACCACCAACACTGTCCATGTCATTGTTCCTCTCACCACCTCCCTCATCATCACCACCAACACTGTCCATGTCATTGTTCCTCACACCACCTCCCTCATCATCACCACCAATGCTGTCTATATCATTGTTCCTCTCACCCCCTCCATCATCACCACCAACACTGTCCATGACATTGTTCCTCACACCACCTCCCTCATCATCATCACCAACACTGTCCATATCATTGTTCCTCTCACCCCCTCCCTCATCATCATCACCAACAATGTCCATATCATTGTTCCTCTCACCACCTCCCTCATCATCACCACCAATGCTGTAACCTTCACTACTGCTGCTGAAGGGCTTATCATGTAGCAGTTGATGTACACCTTCACTACTGCTGCTGAAGGGCATATCATGTAGCAGTTGCTGTACACCTTCACTACTGCTGCTGAAGGGCATATCATGTAGCAGTTGCTGTACACCTTCACTACTGCTGCTGAAAGAAATAATCTTGTAGCAGTTGCTGTACACCTTCACTACTGCTGCTGAAGGGCTTATCATGTAGCAGTTGCTGTACACCTTCACTACTGCTGCTGAAGGACATATCA
Source organism: Theodoxus fluviatilis (assembly GCA_034096865.1). Taxonomy (NCBI): domain Eukaryota; kingdom Metazoa; phylum Mollusca; class Gastropoda; order Cycloneritida; family Neritidae; genus Theodoxus; species Theodoxus fluviatilis. The sequence continues at coordinate 133,672 of JAWQFJ010002382.1, forward strand.
TATAGCGGTTGCTGTACACCTTCACTACTGCTGCTGAAAGAAATAATCTTGTAGCAGTTGCTGTACACCTTCACTACTGCTGCTGAAGGGCTTATCATGTAGCAGTTGCTGTACACCTTCACTACTGCTGCTGAAGGGCATATCATATAGCAGTTGATGTACACCTTCACTACTGCTGCTGAAGGGCTTATCAAATAGCAGTTGCTGTACACCTTCACTACTGCTGCTGAAGAGCATATCATATAGCAGTTGATGTACACCTTCACTACTGCTGCTGAAGGAAATAATCTTGTAGCAGTTGCTGTACACCTTCACTACTGCTGCTGAAGGGCTTATCATGTAGCAGTTGCTGTACACCTTCACTACTGCTGCTGAAGGGCTTATCATGTAGCAGTTGCTGTACACCTTCACTACTGCTGCTGAAAGAAATAATCTTGTAGCAGTTGCTGTACACCTTCACTACTGCTGCTGAAGGGCTTATCATATAGCAGTTGCTGTACACCTTCACTACTGCTGCTGAAGGGCATATCATATAGAAGTTGCTGTACACCTTCACTACTGCTGCTGAAGGGCATATCATGTAGCAGTTGATGTACACCTTCACTACTGCTGCTGAAGGGCATATCATATAGCAGTTGCTGTACACCTTCACTACTGCTGCTGAAGGACATATCATATAGCAGTTGATGTACACCTTCACTACTGCTGCTGAAGGGCTTATCATATAGCAGTCGCTGTACACCTTCACTACTGCTGCTGAAGGGCTTATCATATAGCAGTTGCTGTACACCTTCACTACTGCTGCTGAAGGGCTTATCATATAGCAGTTGCTGTACACCTTCACTACTGCTGCTGAAGGGCATATCATATAGCAGTTGCTGTACACCTTCACTACTGCTGCTGAAGGGCATATCATATAGCAGTTGATGTACACCTTCACTTCTGCTGCTGAAGGGCTTATCAAATAGCAGTTAATAATAATAATAATAATAATATGTTTATTTATAAGGCGCACTTCCTCCACACAGTCAAAAAAGTACATAGTGGAGCTCTAGGCGCACACGCACACAAAAACACACACACATTATCATCACACAGTCTGAGCCTGAACATGAAACGCACACACGCACGCTATAATACAACATGCATCCTACACGTAAAGACACACACACATGCATTATATACAAACATGAGCATGAGCCTGAAACATTCAGCAAGTACGAAATAGTTTCAATACGACTTAGAGAACAAGTGGGTTTTCAGATTTGACCGAAAGCAAGCTGCAGTGTTTGCATGACGCACTGAGAAGGGGAGTGCGTTCCAGGTGGTAGGACCCTGGTATGAAAAAGTACGCTGACCAAATGTTTTTGACCTAACGGATGGAATTTTGAAGATGCGAGTGTCGCAAGAAGAGCGAAGTTGTCTAGATGGTGTGTAGATGTGAAGGAGTTGAGACAGATAGAGAGGAGCGACAGCAGAGACAGAGTTGAAGCAGAGGCAGGAGGTTTTGTATTGGATCCTAGCAGAAACTGGTAGCCAATGAAGAGAGTGGAGGATAGGAGTAATGTGATGAGACTTTCTAACTTTACAGATGAGGCGAGCAGCAGAGTTCTGGACTCTTTGGAGCCGATCCACGAGATGCTTAGGGCAACCGGAAAGAAGGCTATTGCAGTAGTCGAGGCGTGAAAGAATGAAAGCACAGACGAGAGTTTGAGTAGCTTCTTGTGTGAGAAGATGACGAATTGCACTGATCTGTACACCTTCACTACTGCTGCTGAAGGGCATATCATATAGCAGTTGATGTACACCTTCACTACTGCTGCTGAAGGGCTTATCATGTAGCAGTTGCTGTACACCTTCACTACTGCTGCTGAAGGGCATATCATGTAGCAGTTGCTGTACACCTTCACTACTGCTGCTGAAGAAAATAATCTTGTAGCAGTTGCTGTACACTTTCACTACTGCTGCTGAAGGGCTTATCATGTAGCAGTTGCTGTACACCTTCACTACTGCTGCTGAAGGGCATATCATATAGAAGTTGCTGTACACCTTCACTACTGCTGCTGAAGGGCTTATCATGTAGCAGTTGCTGTACACCTTCACTACTGCTGCTGAAGGGCATATCATGTAGCAGTTGCTGTACACCTTCACTACTGCTGCTGAAGGGCATATCATGTAGCAGTTTCTGTACACCTTCACTACTGCTGCTGAAGGGCTTATCATATAGCAGTTGCTGTACACCTTCACTACTGCTGCTGAAGGGCTTATCATGTAGCAGTTGCTGTACACCTTCACTACTGCTGCTGAAGGACATATCATATAGCAGTTGATGTACACCTTCACTACTGCTGCTGAAGGGCTTATCATGTAGCAGTTGCTGTACACCTTCACTACTGCTGCTGAAGGACATATCATATAGCAGTTGATGTACACCTTCACTACTGCTGCTGAAGGGCTTATCATGTAGCAGTTGATGTACACCTTCACTACTGCTGCTGAAGGGCTTATCATGTAGCAGTTGATGTACACCTTCACTACTGCTGCTGAAGGGCTTATCATATAGCGGTTGCTGTACACCTTCACTACTGCTGCTGAAAGAAATAATCTTGTAGCAGTTGCTGTACACCTTCACTACTGCTGCTGAAGGGCTTATCATGTAGCAGTTGATGTACACCTTCACTACTGCTGCTGAAGGGCTTATCATATAGCAGTTGCTGTACACCTTCACTACTGCTGCTGAAGGGCTTATCATATAGCAGTTGATGTACACCTTCACTACTGCTGCTGAAGGGCTTATCAAATAGCAGTTGCTGTACACCTTCACTACTGCTGCTGAAGGGCATATCATATAGCAGTTGATGTACACCTTCACTACTGCTGCTGAAGGGCTTATCATGTAGCAGTTGCTGTACACCTTCACTACTGCTGCTGAAGGGCATATCATGTAGCAGTTGCTGTACACCTTCACTACTGCTGCTGAAGGAAATAATCTTGTAGCAGTTGCTGTACACTTTCACTACTGCTGCTGAAGGGCTTATCATGTAGCAGTTGCTGTACACCTTCACTACTGCTGCTGAAGGGCATATCATGTAGCAGTTGCTGTACACCTTCACTACTGCTGCTGAAGGGCATATCATGTAGCAGTTTCTGTACACCTTCACTACTGCTGCTGAAGGACATATCATATAGCAGTTGCTGTACACCTTTACTACTGCTGCTGAAGGGCATATCTTGTAGCAGTTGCTGTACACCTTCACTACTGCTGCTGAAGGAAATAATCACCTAGCAGTTGCTTTTCACCCTTACTGCAGCACAATCAGCGATTAAATTTTCAACTAAAAAATGTTCTTAGGGCAAATGATAAACTGTTGAATGGTAAAATGGTAAGAGACATCTTGTACATGAACATGTTTGTTTTTTATAATAAAGGTCAAAACTTCCATGGCCCAGTACATAAGCAATATGTGAGCAAGCCAGAGCAGACATTTCCAAGTGTATCCTCCACTCACCTTGAGGTAGTAGCCACGGCCGCCAGCTGTCACGCCTCCCCTCTCCATGTCCACTCCGTCCACCATCACCACCAAGTCCACATGGGAGTACTTCTTCCTGGACTCGCAGTCACCAACCTTCCTCTCTATGCCGTTGTTCTCCTGGAAAACATTCCACTCCATCAGTATGAAATCCCCTCGAAAGGCTGATGCACTGCTTCAAGGATAACGCCAGTGCTACTAAGCAAACCCTACAATATAGGTAGTATGTTCTCAGCCATTCTACAACTAATGTACTTATGCAATCCAGCATTACAAAACCAGTTCCTTGTTACCATATCATTCCAACACAAGAAGGGCAATGCCCATACGACTCACATGCTTGACCTTGACCTTTATATGACCTTGACCTTCAGGTGACCTTCAAGGTCAAGGTCAAACAACTAAACCTACCAATGACATCATACACAAAGAAATGCTTTACACATTTTCCCTACCAAAATACATGTGACCTTGACCCAAGGTCAAGGTCATGCAACACAAAGCTGTTAATTCAAGACATAGGAAGCACAATGGTGCTTATTGGCACTTTCTACCATGAGATATAGTCACTTTTAGTGGTTCACTACCCCATTTTGGTCACATTTCATAAGGGTCAAAGTGACCTTGACCTTGATGATATGTGAACAAATGTGTCTCATGATGAAAGTATAACATGTGCCCCACATAATTATTAAGTTTGACACAGTTATCTTCCATAGTTCAGGGTCAAGGTCACTTCAAAATATGTATACAATCCAACTTTGAAGAGCTCCTGTGACCTTGACCTTGAAGCAAGGTCAACCAAACTGGTATCAAAAGATAGGGCTTGCTTTGACCTATATACCACTTGTAGCTAAGGTCGCCATTCTCAATAACGTGGGAGAAAATTGGGAAAATGTGAAAAATGACTGTTTTTGAGACCACATTTATGGCTCCTGTGACCTTGACCTTGAAGCAAGGTCAAGTCACTATGTATGTTTTTTGAGGCCTTGTCATCATACACCATCATGCCACATTTGGTGCTGATAGACTTAATAGTCTCCGAGAAAAATCCAACGTTTAAGTTTTTTACGCACGGACGGACGGACGGACGGACGGACGGACGACATGGCTCAGTACATAGACTCACTTTTGCTTCGCATGTGAGTCAAAAACCGCAAGCAAAGGTAGACAGAGGTTGAATTGTTGATTTCGAGATGTTCACTATTTTGGCTTCGACATCCTCATGACTATCATTTGTGACAGCCTTTTGAAATGATTGAAGCTCTTGATGTATTCATGTATACTCATGAAATCTACATGTGTTGCAACTGACAGATAGAACAAACATACCAACCAAATCCACAGATGGTGATATTGGGCAACTCACATTTCTTAAGTAATGTTATATTTATTCAAACATATTCATAGAAGGAACTTGCTTGGATATCCATGGAATTTGATTGGCTGGTATTTATATGCATGTCAGCAGAAACCTATAACAGAGGGCATTTCATGTACACGAACCCCACTGCCAGACGGCTGCACATTTGTTTTTCATAAAATGCAAGTTATAAATGTACAGGTCTTGAAATGCACATTACTTTCCCACCCCTAAATATCACATGATTATAATTCTTCCACCCTTGGAAAGCTTGTTCTCTCATCTGTTTTAATATATGCACAACTCCATATTATCAGAACAGAAAACAAGTGAGTGATTTTGTGGTGCAGGTCAGCATGTCACATCACACACACACACACACACACACACACACACACACACACACCTGCACCCCCATAAAATGCAAATAACTAGGGACATAAAGACATGACCTGCTCTCATCCTGATGATCTCCAATGTTTTTCATGATCATTGACCTTAGCTTTTAACGTCCTGTGCCGCTCCTAATTGCTCCTGAGGCTAAATCCTATGCCGCTTGAACCGCTCATGATTCATGCGTTAGATACCAAGGGAGATTAATCTGGCGGGAAGCTCTCTAGGACAGAAGGAAATTATTGCGCTACATCCGGATGGTTATTGCGTCTCTGGGAATTTTTTCAATGGATTTTAATACGTTTCTGCTGAGTTATTGGAATTTTTCACTCATTTGTTGGTGGCGTTCGTCATTGCCAAGATGGTGGACATTGATTGTGAGATGGGGATCTCAAGGAAATCTGAAAACGTAACGTGTATGCGTGCACTCATTCAGCACTGTTGTGACACAGACCTCCTGGTAGCTCTGGTTACTAGAGAAAACTTGCTTCAAGCAGTGAAGTCACGCTATTTTTAGGTCAGGCAAGGAGTGAAGGATATAAGGTTTTGCCCAAGACCAGCAGCCAACTAGAATGCGGTTGAAACAGCCGTGAGTAGTTCAGACAATGACTCGATTTTTAAAATCAAAATGGTTCGATCTAAATATCTTGGACTTGGAGACTCAGATCAGAGTGATGTAACTGTTTCCAGTGTCCACATGAGTGATTTGTTGGATTCAATGAGCAAATTATTTTGAAATCATCATTCAGCAGCCAGCTCACATCAGGTGCTACTGAAGCACCTGATGTGAGCTGAGACAGCCAGCAATTGCCAATGTTATGTCGAGGAATCATTATGAAATCATCATAAATTGCACTGTGTTTATATTTATAGAAATATACTTTTTGGTCTATTTCCATTTATTTACCTGTAATTATGCTAATTACATGCAAATAAAGCAAAGAAAAATATCAAAAACACTCTGTACTTGATCTTAGAATGACCAACATTCATTTTTGACTACACACAATCAATTTCTTACATATCCATAAAATATAATAGAAGTTAGAATTCTTTTAACAAATCAACCGTGTCACGTGTCATTTTCTCTAAAACCTTACAGGACTGGGGCTTGTTGTTGTGAAATATCCATATAGGACGTTAAAGAGTTAAACAGCCTAGAAATGCTGTTGGGCCATAAAACCTTTTCAATCCAATCATATGTGACCATCAGAAATGTCTTATCTATCAAGTGAACAGATCCAGAGGAGATAATCTTTTCTCTGAAGCAGAGATTTTTCTCCATTGGGGATTACCACTTCTGCTTTACACTTAATCATTTTGTGTTCTTTTCATTGCACAAACCATTCTTCAAATCTCTGTTAAATTAGAGGTGACATGAACATCATTACTTGCATTATGATCCAAGCATTAAAAAAAGAAACATGCATGCAAACAACAAAAATAACAAGAATGTCTTTCTTACAAAGAAAGTGAAAAATGCTCCAATTAAAAAAATTTAATGACTCCCTTGAGTGGATTATTCTGAATTCAGGATGGAAGTTTACAGAGATTTTTCAGTCCAGTTTGCAAGAGGCTTCACAAAGATTCATGCTGTCTGTGATGATGATGATGATGATGATGATGATGATGATGATGATGATGATGATGATGATGATGATGATGATGATGATGATGATAACCTTTATTTAGTTAAAGTTTTTGAGTCATAATGGATTTCGACCACTGGATGCTGAAGAGCAGTGCCCTGAATGTGTCTTTAAGGTGTGCAGCCACATCCATGTGCATTCCCTAGGCTCTTGTGTGACAGTCGGGTTTACAACCGACAGTGCCACAGTGCTCAATAGAATAGAATTAATGTCATCTTCTTCTCTGGGTATCTATGAATCAAAGACTCAGGGCTGACTGCCACCCTCTCACCTCATCATTGCTGATGATCACAGATTCATGCAGGAGGTTCCCAATTTCCCGCAGCGACGCGTTGCGCTTGGTCTCCACCATCTGCATGTCCAACTCATTGGTCTTCATGGACTGGTCCAGGAGCACCACCAGCTGCTTGATCTGGTTCACCGTGAGGTCCTGTCAACATGGGCCACGTCATGCTTGCAGTCGGTGAACCAACAAGGTCATGGTCAACATGCAGCACATGTAGTTCTAACCAATGTCAATTACAACTCACAGACAACAACAGTCACACAACAGAATGGCAACTTACAGCATTTGTACAGTCACGATACATCATGTAGGCAATGCACAGCATCATGATGATGATATATCTTTTAAAAAAGGAGGAGGAGGAGGAGGAGGAGGAGGAGGAGGAGGAGGAGGAGGAGGAGGAGGAGGAGGAGGAGGAGGAGGAGGAGGAGGAGGAGGAGGAGGAGGAGGAGGAGGAGGAGGAGGAGGAGGAGGAGAAATTATTTAAAAGAAGAAGAAGAAGAAGAAGAAGAAGAAGAAGAAGAAGAAGAAGAAGAAGAAAAAAGTAGAACAACAACAACAACAACAATCAATAATTTAACCAATTAAGCCACATCCTACAGTGAATTATATGTGCAGCAGCAAATGCACAGAAAAATTGCAGCTGACTGTTGGCACACTTACACTAGTTACAACCCAAACAGATCTCACAGCAAACGCTTACACCCAGCACTAATTCACTCAACAAACACCACAAGTGCACTCATAAAAAGAATCTATGAAAGTTATGTACAGGTCATCATGCATAATCATTTTAACACTTCTACACCTGACTCCTTTTGAGAAACAGATGACACAACTCTTCCAGTCGGAAAGATGACAAGCACAACTGTGCTAGAAACACGTTCGCCGGTAGGTGAAGTCTCTAGTGAACTAGAACTAGAATGGGAACCAATTTCCCCCAGTAGCCAAGTGTCCTCCTCTCCTGAACACCATTACTTTTGCCTTACTCTTAACAACGTATGGGGTGTCAAGGGAGGGGTAGCACCTCTGGTAGAAGAACATGTCGTACCCCCCTGGTGTAGTTCATCCCCTTTGGTCCCCACCTGCCACTCAGCTCTCACTTGTGGCTCTATAGGCTTGTTCAGGAGGCGCAGCGCTGCGAAGCGCTGCACAGCGCTGCATGTGATTCACTCCTGAACAGCAATTTTGGGGCGTGATTCACTCAGCGCTGAGCAGCGCTGTGCATCACCGATTCGAAGTGATTCAGACGATTTTTAAAATGGCGTCTTCGATCCCGCACTGGCCGTCGATGCGTAAAATAACCCTCAGAAACATCATTTTTGGACTGGAACGGGCTTTATTTGCCCCAGGCGCTCTGTATGCGCGAGTAATGGCAAGTAAGGATGACACAGTAGTGGACTTTATTCATGCAGAATGCATTTAAACGTGCATAAACGATGTCTGTGGCAAAGAAAACACTTTCTTAGCGTCTATCAACACAACATGGGGCGTAGAAGATTTACCTCCCCTTTATTTAACTCACTCGCAACGTAGGTTTTTCAAGCATTTTCAAAAATCTAACAAAAATAAAAAGCCATGAAATAATGACAAAAGCTATATATCAAA
>JAWQFJ010002383.1:0-5000 GCA_034096865.1 Theodoxus fluviatilis
GGGCGGCGTGAGGAGATGTGAGGTGGGCGTCTTGTCTGGAGGCACAACTCTCAACTCCTTGCAGTTTTGAATGTCGCCACCGCGAACGAGCGCTCAACTCACTGGCCTAGACACCGCGAACGAGCGCTCTAATCACTGGCCTAGAGGAGAGTTTGAAATACCCCCTCTCCACACCACTAACCCCTTCCCCTCTTATCCCCTTTCCGCTCTTCTTCATACAGCATGCTGAGGAACTGAGCACTGTTGGCCGAGGCCTTCCTAATCTATCTCGTGGTAATCCTTCGTTAAGGCGCCGTCATGCCTCGTGCCCCAGTCTTGCAGTGTCTGCTGCATCTGCAGTCGTGACAGATTTGAAGGAGGCCCGTACCTTCTGCATGATGACCCTCCTATCACGTTCCTCAATTCATACGCTTTGGTAGAATCTTAATTAGATTGCACTTGCAGGAATAGGAACCTCAAGAGTTGTAAGTCTTCCTCATCCTCAAGTATATAACATTTACACATATGCTTTCTGTATCTTTCTTTTCTTAAAAATAGTTTGGTGCTTCGTATCATAACTACAAAAAAACAATGTCAGTGTCCAAAATGTGGTGATCCATAGTCACTACTAGTTTCAAAGACGGACATTCTCAGAGATAGAAAGAAAAAATCCCTGACAAACATTCTGTTCTGCCTCTCCGAGTGGGGTTCCACAGGCAGACAAAGACATGCACACAGACACAGAAACACACACGCACGCACGAGTGCATGCACACAGAAACGTGCACACACACTCACTCATGCTCGCGCGGATGCATGCACACACATGTGCACACAAACTCACACACACAGAGGCACGCACACACACAGGCACGCATGCAAATGAATGCACACGCACGTACACAGAGGCACGCACACACAAATACAGAGGCATGCACATACACACATGCATGCACGTACACACACGCACAGTCACGCACATACACACACACGCACACACATGCATACATACACACACATACACAGCACAGACACACATATACACACACAGGCACGCAAGCATATGCACACACACACACACACACACACACAGAGGCATGCACACACATACACGCACACACCACAGACACATACACATCATCGTACACAAAATCTACCACATAGCAGCGTGAAAAGCCGATTATGCTAGTAAAGGGGAGGGGGGGGGGGGGGGGGGGGGGGGGGGGGGGGGGGGGGGGGGGGGGGAGAGGGGAGAGGGAGTGTGTGTGTGTGTGTGCTTGTGTGAAAGGAACTAGATCAGATCACTTCAACAGGCTCATCCTGTCTTCATGACACCCCGGGGAGTGGTCAATCTCTGGTTCCTAGTCCTGCTGGAGAGCCAGGGCAAAACCTGGCCAGTCAATGGAGACCCGTGATTGGGATTTATGATGCATTAGCACATTAGCCCGCACCACGTAACCCTGATTTAATCGGTGGCAGTGACAGCGAGGTGCTCCCATGGAATGTCATGACCTCAGAGAAATTCTCTCCTGACCTTGAAAAAATCACCTCTCACTGATGTGGTAGTGCCTGCGTTTCTTACCACACCCACACAAGTGACTCCTTCGAACCAGTTGAAACTACAGACAGCAGAGGTCAGGGACAATTTGCACAGGTAGGTGTTGGGGTATCCACAATGCAGCCCTTCTGTACTCCAAACTGCTTGTTGCAGAGTGTGAAGACCATCTAAAATCAAGTTGCACAAATATCTACATACATGCATGAATGTATGCAAAACACATATACACACAATTGCATGTGTGCACATACACAGAAACACAAATGCACACATATGCATGCACACACCACACATACATGCAGGGTCGGATTGGGTCCATCAATCTCTTCGATTTGTGATTATTCAAAAGTTAACGTTTATTCTATAAATTATTGTGCTATTTGCTAGACATTTGTCCTTTTACCTTTTACCGTTTATGTGGCAGAATGGGATGATTTCAGTATTAAAAGTTGAGGCCTTAAAATAGCCCATGAGGCTGATAATCCTTTAACTGTAACCATCCATCCATTATGTCCAAAAAATTGGAAAAAAGTCCATAATTAACTCCTTTGTAATGCTGATGTTACTTTTTTATTTCACACAAAAGCAAATAACAAGCAAGGAAATATATTGGAACTCACCATTGACAGTACTGCAAGATTTTACAATCTCAATCTGACCATCACTTTTAGCAAAAAGAATTTTCCATGAACAAAAAGTTTTTAGCAGAAAAAGTTGAAAAATATTCATCATGTGTTCAAAACAGATGATTGGGCAAACCATCTGAAAAACTGTCAACCCTATACACAGGAAAGCTCATTAAAACAGAGGGGTGAGGGGTTTGCTGCTTACAGCATCACAAGCAATTCTATTACAATGAACATAATTACTTACTCAATGCAGATGAGAAAAACTTATGACCAAAACCTTGATAGCTTCATTTATTTTTTTCTGGTACCAACAACAATCAACAAACAAGCTAGTATTGTCAACAATCACATTCTTGATAACATCCACATCAAAAGAGATAAACGATACCTCCAGAAGAAGGTAACTCACAGAGTTTTTCCACTGACATGCCACAGGAAAACCACAGGAATTTGCCAGGCAAGTGGTGAAGTATTTTCTATGCACAAGGCTGGATACATTCATAAGCAGTATGATGCCCCAATATATCTCATAAATGCCAGCAGCAGGACTCATTTACCATAAGCAATACTAATGACAACAAAGGAAAGCAGGCTATACATATGCACTTGTGTTTCAGTACACTACCTTATTGCACCTTTATGAGTGAGAGTTATCTGGCACCCTGCTACTGTCCTATAACAAAGTTTGGTTTCCCAATCCCCTTCGGATGACTTGGCAACATGTAATAAAACCATAAATGCAAAAAATTATAAATAATGGGCAGTGGCATCAAAATGGCCTTGAATAATGTAATCATTACCATGATGATCATGAGACATAAATAGTTTGCACGATGAGCAGTTGAGTAGTTGACAGATGCTACATTTCCGACGACTGATGTCTTACAAAAAGTATGGACTGTCATCAAAGTGAGTCTAAGCAAATAAGGGTGACTGCAACCAAGCAAAGTGCTCAGCCTCCAACAAAGGGGCAGTGCAACTCAATCGTTATTTCTGCTGCTATTTGTCCTTGACCTTTGGAGGTAGCCATCCAGGGCCCCCTTTACTTGACAGTCCTATTTATCTCTCTAACTCTGACCTCCTCCATTGCCTTTCCGTAAAAAAACCCATAAGTACATCATGGAAGCCCCTTGCATGAAAAACCCAGCAATAAATTAAGAAAGCATTGAATAACGATTGGAGGGTAAGAGGAGCAAACGTCTCTAATAATTTGGTTAATACAACTTTAGAATCCAGGCATAAAGGCTAAAGTGGTTTAGTAGGAGGCATCCCATTGGTTGATACACCACGTCACCTGTCTGCTGTAGGAGCCTGAATGAGTTTGCCTGAATCCTTAGGAAAGAATTAAAATGCAACAGCCAGTACCATAGAGACTGCTTGTATAAGCCAACACCAAGGCAAGCTAACAGCTGATGGATTCCTGAAACACCTGGAGTCCAAGACAACACCTTGTGGCAGTGCCCTCCCCTGGAGCAGCACGTCATCACTTCAAGCTTTATAAATGACTTCAAGCATCATGGCACTAGCCTTTGTCATCGATGACCTCAAGTGATAAGAAGCTAGCTTTAGGCCTCAGTGACTTCAAGTGATGAGACGCTAGCTTTTGTCATTGATGACTTCAAGCAATAAGACTTGAGCTTTTGTCATTGATAACTTCAAGTGATAAGATACTAGCTTTCGTCCTCAATGACTTCAAGTGATAAGACGCTAGCTTTTGTCATTGATGACTTCAAGCAATAAGACTTGAGCTTTTGTCATTGATAACTTCAAGTGATAAGATACTAGCTTTCGTCCTCAATGACTTCAAGTGATAAGAGGCTAGCTTTTGACCAGGATGTACAGCTCAGTGGTATGAGAGTCACAAATCTCGATACAAATGGAATCTCAGTCTGGACTAGGAGCCTGGTGTGGGCTGCTGTGTGGAGAGACAGCAAGCCTGGCTCAGAGCACACTCTCCAGCTGGCCCAGGTTGAGGAGGATGCGGTGCTCCAGCCACACCACCTGGGGCTCCTTCTCCTCCCCCTGCAGGGCAGCAGTCATGTTGCGGTACTCATGCTGCAGTCGGAAACTCACCTGCAACCATCAACAGCGTCCTGTAGTAAGGCCTGATGAGGACTGTCATGCAATGCCCTTAGGGGTCTCTCACTCATGCATGCACATCGTTTCTGACTCTGTCTGCCCCCCCCCCCCCCCCCCCCACTCCCACCCCCCTCGGCCGGCCTTGTCCCAAACACTGTCCCTCTCTGCCTCCCCCTCCCCCTTGCTCTCTGCCCCCCTGCCCCCTTTAAATACAAAGGGTTGGACAGTCATTCCCAATTATCAATGGACTGCACTATGCAGCAATAGAGAGGAACTTAGAGAAAGAATGAAAGGGAAGGGAAGGGAGGGAGGGAGGGAGGGAGGGAGGGAGGGAGGGAGGGAGGGAGGGAGCGGGTGGGAGGAGGGAGGGGGGGGGAGGGTGGGAGGAAGGGAAGGTAGAGAGAGATGAAGAGGAGACGAGAGGAGAGGAAGAGAGACGAGAGAGAGAAGAGAGAGAGAGAGAGAGAGAGAGAAAGAGAGACAGACAGAGACAGAGAGATAGACAGAAACAGAGACAGAGCGATCGCACAGAGTAAACTCCTCACCTTCACATTTCCCTCCTGGACCATCGGCACCACTCGGATGTAGAAGCCCAGCTTGTTGGCCTTGCGGAATGCAATGACGCTGTAAGCAGACACACAGACACTTGTTCCCAACTGAAACTCTGATGAATTGTGAAAAAGTCATGACGAATAACAACAAACTGTCCCGCAATGTTGTTATGATACAAATGTCTGCATTACAGGGTCCTGAAG
>JAWQFJ010002383.1:7500-17543 GCA_034096865.1 Theodoxus fluviatilis
TACTCACAGTGCAACAAGCTGGATCTTGAACTTGATGGACAGGGGGTTGAAATCTGGCTTGCTCAAGTTGTGTTCACACTCCTGAATATAACCAAACAATCATCTGGAGTTTCCTTTGTGACCACCATTCCAACATGCACGAATTTCTCTGGATCTCATGGAGATCATTTGCAAACACGCACTCACACACACACACACACCACACATACATAACACACACACACACACACACACATACAAAACCAAACACACCATCATTATCATCCAGCCTCAATGTTGTCTTCTATCAGTGCAACCATTCCCTATCATATGTTTGCAGGATGTAGGGGAAGCAACCCCTATGATTAGTGGGAGGAAGATTTCTTACTACAAATCAAGAATAACTATTAAAAAATAATTTCTTATACTGAATCACTTTACTCATAATGAAATAATCACAACAAAGCATTCATGAAGCACAGTTCCAAGAGAATTCTTTACACCAACGATATCTCTTCAGAGCAAGGAATGAAATGATAATGGTCCCAAGGGCGACAAGCGAATCAGGGGAGACAACTGGCCTTGCAGCGTAGAGACTTGCGGATCAGAAGGTGTTTGTGGACTGGGTACAACCTGGACACTTCCAGTGGCTGGAACTCGGGCATGGTCAGCCTCTGTGTGATGGAGGTCACTGCAGGAAGACAAAATATTACAGTCCACTTACATTAGCCAAGGGAGTATTCCAGGGATAACATTTGGACAATTTCCTGTCAAGTATTAGCTATGGCTGACTATTAAGAACTGTTCATGTTGTGAACTGTTGAAGATTCCAGCTTAAATGGTGCTAGATGGATCAGAGAGATAATAAGAGGGCCAGAGCAATCCCCCCTCCCCCCCAAACCCCCCACCCCCCAAAAAAAAAAACAAAAAAAAAAAAACCACAGAAAAAACCCCAAACCTGACTGAAAAAAATTCAGTCACATAACACTTCCAGGATTAACTTCTTGCAGGAAACATTTCACAACAAACCATCATTCCAGAGACAGTCAACAAGTCACAATCATGGTACATACATCTATACAGAGTGGCATGATAATCTTCTGTTGTCATGTTGTCCATGTCAGCAAGCAAAGATGAATCCCAATGGAAAACGGGATTGTACAGACCTTGATTTCTATTCACACCAAATACTATGGGATGATAGAACACAAGGGACTAATGACCTTTAAACAGATCCAGCTGCTCTGTGAAGAACTCATCAGGAAGGGTCTCGAACTCGGTCACTGTCTGGCCTGGCTCGATTGGTGCTAGTTCCTCAGAATCCTTGACCCTGCAATGAAGGCAAGGACTGGAATCGGAGCTTCCTGGATGTCTAGCAAAGGCAATGAAGACATCTGTAGCACGGATGGCGAGAGCACAGCCCACACTCCATTGCACAGACGCAGTTCCAGATCAGGCGTAGGACAGCAGTAGCAGGGTTGATTGTTGCGGACAATGTGCCTCTGGTTGAGGTTGTGCGACTGCCACTCCTCAACAAGAAGGGCAAAGCCCATACGACTCACATGCTTGACCTTGACCTTTATATGACCTTGACCTTCAGGTGACCTTCAAGGTCAAGGTCAAACAACTAAACATACCAATGACATCATACACAAAGAAATGCTTTACACATTTTTCCTACCAAAATACATGTGACCTTGACCCAAGGTCAAGGTCATCCAAGGTCATGCAACACAAAGCTGTTAATTCAAGACATAGGAAGCACAATGGTGCTTATTGGCACTTTCTACCATGAGATATAGTCACTTTTAGTGGTTCACTACCCCATTTTGGTCACATTTCATAAGGGTCAAAGTGACCTTGACCTTGATGATATGTGACCAAATGTGTCTCATGATGAAAGTATAATATGTGCCCCACATAATTATTAAGTTTGAAACAGTTATCTTCCATAGTTCAGGGTCAAGGTCACTTCAAAATATGTATACAATCCAACTTTGAAGAGCTCCTGTGACCTTGACCTTGAAGCAAGGTCAACCAAACTGGTATCAAAAGATAGGGCTTGCTTTGACCTATATACCACTTGTAGCTAAGGTCGCCATTCTCAATAACGTGGGAGAAAATTGGGAAAATGTGAAAAATGACTGTTTTTGAGACCACATTTACGGCTCCTGTGACCTTGACCTTGAAGCAAGGTCAAGTCACTATGTATGTTTTTTGAGGCCTTGTCATCATACACCATCATGCCACATTTGGTGTTGATAGACTTAATAGTCTCCGAGAAAAATCCAACGTTTAAGTTTTTTACGGACGCCCGGACGGACGGACGGACGCCCGGACGGACGGACGGACGCCCGGACGGACGACACGGCTCAGTACATAGACTCACTTTTGCTTCGCATGTGAGTCAAAAACTGTGATACCTTGGGAGACAGCCAAATGCCAGGCACTGCAAGCACTGCAGCTTGCTGTTAGGGATTCCCAGCTTGTGGCTGACATCTTGCATGCCTTCACCAAGGCCCTTACACCACGCTTAACATTGATCATACCACTGAACCAGGCAATCAGACCCTCTGTCTCTGCATGGCTACTTCAAGTTTCCAACTGCCACAGTAAGTAACTCCCTGTCTAACTGTCATGCTAGCAGTGGTGAGACCTTGGTAAATATTGCCCGTACTGTGCAAGATTGTGCGATTCCTTAGTGGGTGCTGCTTAAAGCTCTGTGTCATACTGAATACAGTGTTGGCATGCAAACCATGCAAAGCAGAACTGAAGCAAGACTGCAGACAGAACTGACTGAAGGACTAGAAAGATTATATTACAGTACCACTCTAGTGAGAGAATAGTAATATAAGGTACATCAATATCATCCATAGTGAAAAAGCAAAATTCACTTACGTCAGAGATGACATGGAAGACAAGCTTTTCTTCTTTGCTGATGCAAACCCAAGGCCATATTTATCCTGAAAAAAGAGCATCATAATACAATGCATGCAAATGTTTCCTAAATGCTCTGAGGTACACTAAAGATGCTGGGCGATCTATTCGACATATTTGAAACAAACGATAAATCATCTTACTAGAAACTTGATGTTGTTTCATTTATTTTCAGCATCACTGACATTTTTGTTGCCTAGAGCATACATCCATAAAGAAGTTCCTTTATACAGAAATATTATTAAACAATTAATTCGTTATCTCTCTCACTAGCACACACACAAAATTTCTCACTGGAAAAAAAAGACATTCACTATTCACATGTACCAGAAACACAGGCAGAGGAAGGCCAGACTTACACTCAAGTACAGGTGGCTGCGTCGCTTCACATACTTCTTCCGTTCCTTCTCCGCCTTCTCTCGTTGCGCCACCATGCGGTAGTGGTCCATCAGAGCCAGAATCTGCAGCCAGCAATCAACAGTGTCCAGCCACTCTTTCAATGGCATCATTCTTCTGTCTACAACTAGGGAGAAAATACTCACCTAATCAGGCAATCTTTATCTCAACTTGGTGAACAATCATAAATTGATAACACTGTCACAGCTGATGTTTGAAAACTGTCATGTGTATCACTTCCAAGACACTTTTACTCTCCTGAGTGCATGAAAGCAGTTTTCTAAACATACAATGTCTGATGCTGAAATGCTCCGCCCATGCTCCCTTTCCCATGCTGCCTTTGTCATGCTGCTTCTTGCTGCCAACAAAGATGTGAGCAAGCTCTAAGTTATCTAATCAACTGCATTGTTTTTAACAAATAGTAGCAACCATGTGAGAACCAATAGACATCTCAGCCCCACGATCATTAAATTTTTAACATGAGTTTACAAAAGAAATTGTGGAGAAAATAGCTGGAGCTTAGCTGGCAGCCTAAGGTGGTATGGGAGTGGCAGCAAGGGGTGGTATGGGAGTGGCAGCAAGGGGTGGTATGGGAGTGGCAGCAAGGGGTGGTATGGAAGTGGCAGCAAGGGGTGGTATGGGAGTGGCAGCAAGGGGTGGTATGGTAGTGACAGCAAGAGGTGGTATGGGAATGGCAGCAAGGGGTGATATGGGAGTGGCAGCAAAGAGTGGTATGGGAATGACAGCAAATAGTGGTTTGGGAAAGGCAGCGAGTGGTGGTATGGAAATGGCAGCGAGTGGTGGTATGGGAATAGCAGTGAGTGGAGGTATGGGAATGGGTAGAGCACAGTGGTATGGGACATGACATGCTAGTGTTGCCTCAGACTTGAAAGGACTGGAGCACTATGTCAACTGAGTACAGCCTTCCATCAAGGAGTGCAGAGGCACACATCAGAATGACAGCAGAGAGATTACGTCCAACTCACCCTTTTGTTGTTAGGATTTTCCTGATCTTGCCAGGCGCCACTGGCTAAAAGGCAAATCAGCGGAACATTAACCCTGGCACAAAAGCAGACAAATCCTAAACTACATGTACTTCATTCAACACCCCAGACAGTTGCATAATCATTTGGGAGTGATGGAAGTAGTGGTGAGATTTAGACTTTACATTGCAGATGTGGCTCCAAGGACATTAGGTATTTCCTTCATGAGAATGGTTTTGCTAACAATCAAGTCACATCAGATTCTCAAAGCAACAGGCAGTTTCTCAGAGCACAAAACCTGCAGAGAACAGATAGGAAAAGTTCTATGCATTAGGCATAGCAATTGTTTATTTCATTTTATACGACCATTCATCTTGTTTAACATCTCATTCCTTTTCTGCTAACCACCAGTCACAGTAACCCCTGAGTGTTAAAATGTTCAAGTGTGCAAGTAAGTGTGTGTGTGTGTGTATGTTTGTATTTGTGTGTGTGCATGTGTGTGCATACATGCGCGTAAGTGCATGCATATACACACATGTATGTGCATTAGCCCATGTGTGTACAAGTGCATGCATATACACACATGTATGTGCATTAGCCCATGTGTGTACAAGTGCATGCACTTCTACGTGGGTGTTTCTGCCTACCTGCCGCCTGGTCAGGCAGCCCAGCATCCCTGGTGGTCCACCTGCAGAAGCCGCAGGCCATGTAGTACATCTTCTTGGGAATGGTCTTCTCTGGGTCCTCTGAGCTGGGCACCATGATGCTGGTGGCGCGCGTCATCAGCGTGTGGCCACAGCAAGGGCAGTCGAAGCAGTTGCTGCAGCTGCAAAGAAGACATTCAGCATCATGAGCCCAGGTCATCCTGGAGGGAGATGGTGGCCACTGCCTTCTTTGTCACATTTGTAAACAGCCTTTACATTGCAAAAACACACAAATCAGGTTCTGGAAAAGAAAGAATGAAAGAAAAAAATCAAAGTACCCAAGTAAGCATGTTTACGTGAAATATTGTATAGGGATTTTAATCTCTGGTTACCACAAGAGCATCATCCTGCATATGTTAGGTATCAACAGTTGCTACTGCACAGCATTCCATGAGCACCAACAGTTTTGCATAAGGCACACAACCCATTTGGCACTGATGAATCATTCAAAATACCAATGTCTAATGCATGCAAAGCTTCACAACAAAAGACTGTAGTACCTCATCTCTTTTTTAAATACTATTCACACGCACGCACACACACACACACACACACGCACACACACATACACACACACGCACGTGCGTGCACACATACTTTTTTTACTTAATCACAAGGTTCATTCCCCCACAGCTCTGATTATTTTCTATTACTTGGTGAACATTTACGATGCACCTACCTCTCTCTCTCCGAGTGACTGTGTTAGTGTTTGTTCAACGTCTACAACGTGTCAAAGCAAAGTAAAAGTTTTCACTTGAACTTCTCTTTCCTTCCTTCGTGTCTACAATATAAAGATCTCATAATGATCGTACTCCGAGTCGGGCAGTGCCAGATGTGCAACCTGAACGAAATCTCTTTGACCCATGCAGCTGCAATTGTGGATTGCATTTTTGAGTGTGAGGTAGAAGAGCACTGAGGGTACATTCGACCAATCTGTTGCAAGATCAGGAAAATTTTGCATTTGGTAAATCGTGATTCTTTTCACTGGTTAGAGGATTTTAATATTGTTATGCTGCATAGTCAAAAGTCTTGTTTTGTCATTTTACATTAGGTAAATCATGAATCTGTTTTTTATTTTCCTTGCTGGATGTCTAGAAGGAAATAAAACTTCCGTAGGCTTGTAAACCTAGCTTTCACTTGACAGTTGACTGTGAGGGACTTAAAAGAAGCGATCTTGTAGATCAGTCCAGATGGCCTGGTGTTTACTAGGTCACTTAAAGAGCTTATCAATTTCTCTGTTGAGACTGTAATCAAGTTTACATCAACTATTGATGTGGCCCATCTTTGAAATTTGAAGAAGTACATTTAACATGCACTGAATGAAAGACCAAATAGAAATTCGCAGTCGTCTTCGACGATTGTGGCCAGTGATGTCATAATTACAAACAATTTTTAATATCAACAATATTTAAATGAAAGTCCACAGTTGGATACTATTAGTCAACTGTGGCCAGTGATGTTATTAGAATATATTATTGAATTTGAGATCAACAACATCATGAAGAAAGTCAGGCCAGTGCCATGTCACATTGTCAGTGCATATTCCAATCTTCAAAGCACTTGTCCGAATGATGGCAAACTCCGTGACATTCACAAATAGCAACCTTCCACCTCTCAAGTCAATATAGCAGCTATTGCTGAAATCAATGATCAGGCAATGAAATACAATTTTGACAGATCCAAAAGAACAAGCACACCGAAGTAAACTATAAATAGGTACTTGCACTAACGTCACAAACGAGGCTGACGAAACCGGGCCAATTATACGCTCAGCTTTTTTCGCGTCGTTTTAGGGGCACCTTACTTCGAAGCGTGGATCTCTGTGTTTATCATCGATAACCCACTCATATTAGGTACCACTGGAAAGCTCTTTAAATTTTCTACGTGAATAAAAATTTTTTCTTAAACCCTACATCCATTCTCAGTTAATCCTAGCAGTGCAAAGTAGGACCTATTGTGTTTGGCTTGTTAATTTTTTTCCGAGACAGACAACGTGCTTTTTGACGAAGGGTATATTTTATAAATATATTTATGTACATCCTCTGAAAAAATCGTGATTCTATTTTGTGGTACACACAAGTTACAGCTCAAGCAACTTTACCTTTTTTTACATCCATTCTCCGTTAATCCTAGCAGTGCAAAGTAGGACCTATTGNNNATCACGTATCATGCATAAAATGATGAATTTGTAACTTTTGTAACAGTTTTAGCATAATTAATTATAGACTGGTTATACCAGTATAGAGTGAACTACTTCTCTTGAAAATTTCAAATTAATTGCATGTATCTTAACAAAGTTACATTTTACTAGGTCAACCCCCAAAATTCGGTCACAGATTTTGGACCCAGTTCCTATATAAAATACCCCCCCTTTTTTCGTCACATTTCCGCTCATAACTTTATAACTAATTAAGATAGAGAGATAATTTTTATATCACTGTGTTTGTCACTTGAATCTCTTTAATTTGAGCCTAATTTGATTTCATTACATTGGGTTTGAAAATTTAGTGCAAGTACCTACTATAAACCATTTATTTTGCAGTGTGTATATTCTTGCTCGTGACCACTAGAGAACGGCTTTGGTTACGTGCAGTAATGCAACAGCCAATGACAATCGAGAACTGCGATCACTTGGCACTGCAATACAACATCATGTAAATTGTAAGGCTGGAACTATCATTATCAAGTGGTCGATTGTACTGCGTTCCTACCCATTCTTCTTCAGCTTGGCCTCGGGCATAGGCATGTTTTCCAAGCAGTTAGGGCAGTATGGAGTGTCCACCTGAAATCAAACAAGCAACACTGTCAATTTTAGTTATGGTACTATGAAATGGTACTATGAAGTGGCAAAGAAGAAGAAAGAAGAAGAAGAAGAAGAAGAAGAAGAAGAAGAAGGAGAAGGAGAAGGAGAAGGAGAAGGAGAAGAAGAAGAAGAAGAAGAAGAAGAAGAAGAAGAAGAGGAGGAGGAGGAGGAGGAGGAGGAGGAGGAGGAGGAGGAGGAGGAGGAGGAGGAGGAGGAGGAGGAGGAGGAGGAGACAGTGCTTTACGAAAACAAAATACGATCGTAAATATCTGAGCGACATAAAGAGTATAGATGACTGCAGTCAACTGCTTGTCAAATCTGAAAGCAGACGGCACGTATGTCGCATGACTCATCGTCATAATCAATGGTCGAATAAAACTGCAATGGGAAGAAAAAGACAAATGCAGTACCTCATGTTGTACGCAGTTTCCACACCGCAACTTCAAACAATGTCTGCATAAATACAGCCTGCACACCGGTTGCTTTTTGCCACAAGTACACAAGTACTTCACTAGATCGACCTGCAGGTACGTCGCCATGTTTAGGACTGGCAGAAGTGTCCAATCGGAATGGCTCGTGTAAAATTTCTAAGGGAAGTAACCGCAACGAATGCCTTGTGCCTCAGCTGAAGGAGATAAGTGACATGACAACTTTCATTAGAGGTAAGTTATCGCTGTCACTGACAGTCCTATTGTAACTTTTAATGACATTCACACTGACGGGAGCCTTAGAAACCTACCTATGAGAATGATCGTCCCTGAGCTTTCTTAACTTTTTTTTTCTGCACCACTTTCTACATTAGTGACAAAACCTTTGCTTTCAAAGATAAATTCCGTCGGAAAACGAAGTGTTCCCTCAGGCCTCACGTCTCACCGGCTTTTGCTGCATGGATTAACAGCGAACATTTTTTGTCACAAAAGAACAAGCATCTAGTCAATCATATGGCTCAGCGTGTGATGATATAACGCAAATGATAGTCTTCGATAGCAGAGGTCAGACACAGATCGTGTGCACTGTTGTTGTTTTTTCTCTCCTTTTCAGCTGTCGCACAATCAGCGCTGACTGGCCTGGGTCGAAGATTCCTCACAATGGCATCTGACGAAAGTGTAAGTAAACTTAAAATCCCTCCACTGGCTCCCTGTGTCAGAGAGAGTCAATGTTAAACTGGCTGCAATGGCCAACAAAAGTTGTAATAATAATGGCTTGGCACCAAGCCTATCTCCAGCACATTGCATGATTGCTCCACAGTATAAACCCACCAGATCTCTGTCTATGGTCTGCTTCAGGTTTCCTGCTGGAACAGCAGAAGGCAGCCAAATGCAGATGTGGACAGAGGGCATATTCCCATGCTGGGCCTCTTGTCAGAAATGCCCTGCCTGATATAATGCCATCATGCCCAAAGTTGGATGCATGTATAAGATCTAAAAGCGCATCTCTTTACCAAACGGTGTAAGTGACCCCTGATATATGTGTGCGGCAAGCAACTAAGTAGGAGTCTGAACCAATGCTGTGCAAATGATGATGATGATGGTGATGGTGATGGTGGTGGTGGTGGTTAACAACTTACAGAAAAAATGTTCCCCCACACCCACCCATTTTGTCTTTCATCTGAGGGAAGCATAAGCAGTAAAGTGATTGAAAATGGAAACTCCCCACCCCCCCCCACCCCCTCCCACCCCCCATCCTCCTCCTTCTCCTCCTCTTTTTTCCCCTCTTAAAACTTAAATTTTGCCTCCCAGGGTATTGCATGACCATGCCATTTTAATTCTATATGCCATCATTGGGGATCCAACAACCTTCCCAATGATGCAGAGTGGGGACTTTGCTTCTAAAAGGTCAAGTGATCTAAGTCTCGAATTGGTTAATTTCAGACAGCAGACTGGGTCACAGTTAGCTCTGTCAAGTGTTTATCAAACAGACAGCAACCTGCATCTGCTGCACTGGGCCCTCAGGAACTACAGTTCCTGCCTGAAGTTCTTTCACTAGCCCAGCAGGAAGGTGGCATTTGTGGCAAGAACTGAAAAAGTAATTAAACCCTTCCCTGCCACACCAGGAAAGTTTCCAAACCTTGAACTGGCCGAGCTTTTCTAGGTCCCAAAAAATGGTTGGGCTTGTAATGAAGCGCTGTCATGATGGGGAGGCAACTACAAATGACTCCGTTCTCTGCTCTGTTCAGTGCTCTGGAAAATAAGAACACTATGATATATGACGAACACTAGTACAGTATAACATCAGAAAATT